>BDUI01004698.1:41523-66365 GCA_002335545.1 Apodemus speciosus
CTAATATCCACTTATCAGTGAGTGCATGCCATGGGTATTCTTTTGAGACTGGGTTACTTCACTCAGTATGATGCTCTTAAGCTCCATCCATTTCTCTAAGAATTTCATGGCCCTGTTCCTTGATGCTGGAGATAAACCTTAGGGCATCTTGCGTTCTACAACTGTACTGTATCCCTAGCTCTTTAAACATGCATTTATTTGTATTTCTTTTTGAGATCGTCTCCCTAGGTTATAGAGCTAGCTTTGAATTTACTCTGTGGCCCAGCCAGGCCTTGTACTTACACTCTATTGCTTTGCCGGAGATTATAGGCGTGAACAACCCAAGCTTGCCTTAAAACTGTTTATTTTCTTTTTTCGAGACACTTTCTCTGTGTAGCCCTAACTGTCCTGGACCAGGCTGGCCTCGAACTCAGAGATCCACCCACCTCTGTCTCCCAAATAATGGTATTGAAGGCATGTGCCACTCAAAAACTATAATTAAAAAAATAATTATTTATTAACACCCCAAATGCTGCCCCCTGGTCCCCCTCACAGAGTTCCTCCCCCTGCCCCCTCCCCTACACATCTGAGAGGAAAACCCCTCCCCCACTCAGGTGCATCAAAGTCTCTTGAGAAACATATATAGCTAGGAAATAGCTTCCAAATTTAGAGGAAATAATAGTTGGCAAGGGCTTAAAAATATTGATGCTTCATATTTGCCTGGTGTTTTACTCAGATAGTTTTATATTTTGTATGCCAGTCTATTCTCCTGTAGCCCTGCCACATGCAGACTCTGATCCAAAAGCAACTTCAGGTTTGCGTTTATTGGATCTCTCTGAAACGCATTACTCCAATAAGTGCTAATTGTTCAAAGCCTTTCATGTAAAGTACCAGGGTGGATTGTTAAGTATAATTTAATGACATTTTGACTAATTTGTCAATCATCTACATTTTGTGATGTTCTAACAGCAAAACTTGCTTTCCTTGTCTAGTGAATTGTGTTTTATTGTCACTGAAATTTTTATATGCTACAGCTGTTTTTATTTTAGAGGTTGCTAACATTGTCACGGTCTGCGTCTAAAATTGTACTAGTTGGTAAAGTTGACTTGAGTATTTCAGTGAAGATTTATGAACAAATTCCTTTCAAAACCATGAACATATTCAAATATTTTCAAAAAGTTTGCTTAAAATGTACTGTTGTCTTTGTTTAATTTCAGAATCCTCTAGAGTTGGTAATCTAACCCCCAAATCATGCTACTGTGCAAGAATGAGTATTTTAATATTCAAAGAGAAAACAACTAGTTTTTCAGTGTCACTGCATATGGTGAGAAAATTAGATTTGAAAAATTCTGTTGCTTATATCATGAAAAAAATGCATACTGATGTTTACATGGTCCTATATAAAGCATGCTCCTATATAAAGCATATATTTACATCTTTATATCTATAAAGTTTCTTTTTGAACGTCTATGCCTTGAATTTCCTTGGTAACAACCTTAACTCAAATAACATTCTTATATAGAGGCTTCCTTTATGTCTTTTTTTTTTTTGTAATCTACAAAGAAATTTGTTTTCTTTTGTTTCTAGTACATTGTGATGCAAATTAAAGCTGTTTGTAGCTGCTGCATTGTAATATATCAAATGGCATTCTCAGCAAAGATATTTAAGGTCTTTACCTAGAACAAAGTAATTACATTTTTAAAGACTAAATCTAAATAAAAGACTCATTTCTGGGTTTCTGTTGAGCCTGGCCCGTACAGCTTGAGCCTCTCTCTCCCAAGTGGTTCCAGTTCTTCGGTATTATTTCGTCGGACAGTCACCAAACTTCAGCTGGCCAAGCTTTCCATTTCAACCATTTCTGCCTTTTTGTTGGCTAATTGGAGGGGAGAGGGCTTCCCATTCTTTCTGTAACAGACTGCGTGCAAATGATGCATCTATTCATGGAACTCTTATTTTTGTGTGAGTGTGGAAATCAGAGGACAATGTCAGATGTCTTCTCTCCCTGAAGCTGGAGCTCACTGGTTCCCTTCGGCTGGCTGACAGAAACTCTCCTTCCTCAGTGCTAGGATTATAGGCATGCCCCACCACTACACCTGGCTTTTGACATGGGTGCTGGTCATCTGAACTCGGCTCTTCCTCCTCTGGCATTTTACCAAATGAGCCCTGAAAGAAGCTTTACCTTGTCAGCCCTGTAGGAAAATTTTCAGGATGCTCACTTGACGATGCTGTTTTCACATATCCCTCTAAGTGTATGATGTGTGCTTTAGGTACAAGTGAGCTATTATATTTTTCTCTCCAGACTATTGCATTCTTTCTTTAGGTGGTATACTTTCAGAGACCAATAAACACAGTTCTCAGTATGAGAAAAAGCAAAACAGACTTGAGAGCATGCTTAGATGCATAAAGCAAGACTTTTTCTTCTTTCTCTCTCTCTTTTTATACTTATCATAATGGCAAAATAAACGACAGAAGGTGCGTGAGGCTGAGCAGAGACTGAACACGATTAAGTGCCATTAGCCTGGTCAGTGTTCTATCAAAAAGCCATTACCATTAATTTCTCAGCTCTACTCATGTAAAAGAAAAACACTGCATGAGCAGGAGGGGGGTGTTCCCAAGATGAGCTGTTACAGAGGGGTCTATATGCCACACCTATCAAGCCACCCGGGAGTGAGTAAACTTGATTGTTTTCCTGTGAGATGAGATGTAAAAAAAAAAAAAAAAACCTGTCATCAGAGTGGCTTGAAGCTCTAGACTTTACCAGTATTGTTTTTGGAAAATTATAATAAAGAAAAGACAAAACAAATTTATGTATACAGTTTTAATAAAGGACATAGGAAGATAAAGCTGACCAGCATTTTTTCAGTATTTCTGCAGCAAGATGCATCATTTTAAGAACACTATATATATCACTCTAAGCAGCCCGATGGCAAAGGGATTTATAGCAAATTGGCAACTTGAGCTTCACTGTTGAAGTCCCCCAGAGTCTTTCCTTTTCTGGCTCTCCGGTACATTCCATATATTACCAAGACCCAGACCTCTCTTTCCCACTGTGCTCCTTTGCTGATTTAGGCAGCAGGCTGAAAGCAATTATTCTTTGAATGCATCTTATTGTTCTTTTCTTTTAACCCATTCCCTACCAAAAAACGAACATCCTGATAGATTGAATTCATTATGTGTTTTAACTCATTCTGCCAATGGATGTTCACCAGGCTTCTCCAAAGAACACATTTAATGGTTTCGAATACTGTGCAGGACGAGCCTTAGCCCTTGTGGGGTAGTAAACAAGCCAAGGGTTGCATGCTAGTTAAGAGCCACCCATTTCTTACTAAAACATAATACATGCAAAGGCTACAGTATAGTATGGTATTGTATAGGTGTCATTAAAGAAATGCAAATGTAGCACAGAGTCAACCACCTTGTCCTGTTTGCACAGAGTCAACCACCTCGTCCTGTTTGCACAGAGTGCATGAATCTTCTGTGAACATGGAACTTGCATCAGGGTCTGATGATGTTGCTAGATGTCCCCTGTGCCTCTGCACAGAACATGTCTTTCAGCCCAACTGGGTCTCTTAGACACTCTGACAGCAGAAATTTTAGAACAGATAAATGAAATGTTCTTTGCTTCCTGTGATTTTGGACTTCATTAAACAGGAGAGAACAGAATCATCCCTGCAAAACATTTGTTCTAATGACCAAGCAATCTGCCTTAAAAGAAGGGTATGCATTCACGTCCATGTGCACACATGTTGATGAACATTGAAAGGCAGACTACGAATGGTCATTACATTCCTGTTAGTTGGGGCCTTGTTAAATTTCAGGTATATATTTCAATGATGTATATACTACACAGCATTCTTAAAACATACCTTCAAGGACTGTGCTTAAATATCCATTAACATAAATGGCTACACTTAGTGCAATTTGGCACGAACATGAGGAAGCACATTGTTTTCCCTGGAAAAAACAAACCCTGAGATTGGGCTGTCTGGGTGCCTCGGGAGATTATGGCTGATGCCATCTAGGGTGAAAAACATGTCTTATAGGTTCAGTGAGGGGAGAGGCACATATTGCATTAGTAAATAAAGAGCTGTCTAAATTGCAAACTTCAAGATGTTGGAGAAAGAGGGACTCTTGGAATGTGATTATGTTCTCTTTGCTCCATGGTTATTCCAGCACTAGAAAGTAAAGTCTCTCTAATAATATCTGTGTGTTTTTGGATGGCACTTTAAATCCTATGTTTAATTTTTGGAAAAAAATAATTTCCATTCTATCCTTTTCCAAGGACATTGTTGCAACAAATGGAAGAACATTAGCAGTACTCTGGGTTCTGCAAGAAAACATTCTGCACTAGGAGCATGGAGGAAAAGAATAGAGCACATTTATTTGCTCAGAAATACTGTAATGTTTAAACTTTTCATTCTAGTTCTGCAAATAAAACTATGTAAGAGCACTAGGGAGTTACATAGCACCTTTTAGCTGTGGGATATTAACAACGAGTAGTTGTACTTTCCAACTGTGGAAGCAGAGTACCAAGGATTGGGGGATGAGATCCCACAGAAGTTATTAGGCAGGGTTCCAAGGAAAATAAAGGAAATGAGTGAGGTCAGGGTGTGCTAATCAGGAAACAAACCTGTCTTCTTGATCAATAACTAACCTTTTAGATGTCTATATGCAGTAATCAGTACACAAAGAATCTATGCATAGGAATATTATCAACATCTATAAACTAATGAGATCAAGATACTAAAACAAGAATAGGGTTTCTTCTTTCTCCAAGCACCCAGAGAAAATCCTGGTTTATTTGGCCTTTTGGAGACAGCATAAGTCTTAAGACACTGAACAACTAGCTTGCATTAACCTGAGCTTTACCCTTCCAGTGCTTCCCTGTAGTTTACTAACATTGTCTTTTGTGACATAATATCTATGAGAGATGAATGCTAATACACTCCACAGAGAAGTTCCTATGCCTTCCGGACTTTACAGCACAGACAGCCGCTTTTGTACTGTCCCTTAGCAGAAGGCAATAGGTAGGGTCAGGGAAGGTTGCTTTGATGCTGATTTCTTGTGACGTGCTGCTTGCACCCCTTTACAGAAAGGTACATTTGTATAGGGCTAGAAGGCAAGGCTTCTGGACCATAAAGCCACTTCGATGGCTAAATATGCTTCCAAAGAAAACCCAGACATGAGAAATGCTTCAGAAGGAGCAATGGAAAGGCAAAGTTTTTCCTAAGTCAAAGTATAAACTTTCATCATGAAATCCAGCGTGCACAGTCTCCTATGTCACTCTTCAATTTGTGAGTTTTAGAAGCAGTCTCTAGGCCCTGGCCCTAATAGACTTATCCATTTCTTGTATTCTCTCAAATGAAATGCTGACTACAATCTTTTTATTTGATGCTAAAATGCCTCACCTTCGTTAAAATGACCCAGGGGGACCAAATGGACCCATTTGGTTGTTGCTTTCAATAGCTGGATTGTTTTCCTTCTCAGTTGCACTGGAGCCCCAACACAGATTAGTTTGTGCCAGGCAACTCTTTTTTACTCAGAGACATTTTAGAGAGAATAATTTAGTAAACCCAACTATCTCTTAAGGAGTTCAATTCCTTGATAACTGAAACGCCTGTAACTCCCACTGATCTCTGTTAAGAGTTGGGGCTTTTATTGTCAGCAGCTGTGCATTAGAGTGCTGGTTGAAAAATGAAAACCATCAATACTCTTAGGTACTATTATTATAAAGAAGCAGCATTAGTGTCCATCTCATTGATCCAGGCACTAGGACTGAAAGGAAGGCTGGTTATAAATAAGTGGGGAAATGGATGTAAACTCTCTTAATGGCTGAGCTGCCACCGAAGCTTAAGAAAGAGGACTGGAATATCACTGTTCAGTTAACTCTGCACATTAACTCCTGCTGTGAAAACACAGACCTTTAGCTAATCCTCAGGCCAGTGTCATAGCTGAAACTTTATCTTCTTCAACAGAATTTTAATTATAGCTAAAAAAAAAATCATACTTAAATCCATTTTACAAAATCGATGGTCCATATTTTAGCCTTATAATAATTCTACCATCATAAAAGTAATTTACAAAGGCTAAAACAAAGCTATATACCAGAGAAATGAATAAAATAGAGATTTTGACCACAGCCTGGCATTAAACACTTTTTTTTATAAAGTAATTCCTTTTTGTTTGTTGGTTCTTTGCAAAACAGGGTTTCTAATATATCCCCAGCTGGCCTGGAACTCATATGGAGAACAAGCAGGGTGGTCTTGCAGTGATCCCCTCCTCTGCCTCCCGGGAGCTGGGATGATAGGCATGTACTATCACACTTGGTCTTAAAATGGTAACTGTTGTTACTAAAGTGGAAGTCTAATCTGTCCCTCTCTATTAGTTGTGGTGCTTTCAGAAACTTCTGTGACAGGACAGGACAGGTTTTGCCTTGTTAAATTCTCAACAGGACCTTGGTCATAGTCTCTTTGATCTCCTCAAATTTCAGATACATGATATAGGCTTTGTTCAGAGCTCATCAAATATTTAAATTGCTGTTTAGGTGAAAAGCACAGTCAAATACAAGCCTCAGTTTTTTAAACCTTGATTTTTGGCAGAATTCTACCTCGATATATTGAACATACACATGTCTATATATGCCCATGAACATAAGCCATACATGCTGACTTCCCTCAATACCAGAAAGACCCTGCAGCGAGATGTAATTAATAGTCTTTCATGGGAGAATTAGACTCCAAGGCAATCTTCTGAATTCCCTTTTACCAAACTAGATGAATATAAAGATATATATTTTACACTTAGGCTTTCATGGATTGGGGGAAGATAAAAAAGAAAAACTGGCTTGAAGCATTTGTTTCCAAACTGAGTTCATTCAGCAAAGTAAATTTGCAAAGTCCTGAAAGATCTGCACAACAAGTGTGTGATGGAATACCCAAACCGCGAAGCTATCAATCCAAAACGGTGACTTAGTTTGAGGATTAGAGTGGTTCTCAATATTGAAGTCTGTAAGCCTCATGAGAGATGGTGGTTCCTGAGGATAAAAAGCAGAAATTTATAGGTGAGTTGAACAACAAAAGTGATGCCTAGTAGATAATAATTTGTAACCATTAAAATCAGGTTATGAAAATATGTTGGAAAAAAAAAGGAAAAAAAGAAGGTTGGAGGGTAAAGGCACTGGCTGCCGAGCCAGATGACCTGAGCTCAATGCCCAGAACCCACAATGGGAAAAGGAGAAAACCAACTCCTGTGGGGTTCTCTGACACCCACCTCTTTGCTGTGGCATGCATGAGTAACACCCCCAAGCAAACAAACAAGTGGTAATTCACTATATATACCAGAGATAAAACTCAGACATATGCCTGCCTTAGCCTTCCAAATGCTTGGATTAAAGGTATACCCAGCTTCTTGACAAGTGCTAAAATATTTCTCCCATTGTTCTCTGAAACTGTCTTTAATTATTATCAGAACATGACTTTGTTGTTCCTATAAAACCAATGGCCCAACTCGTTTGTTCCCTAGAAAAGGTATCCTCGGTGGCAACTATGCTTCCCTGGGGGATGTTGAAGCCACGTATTTCATTGTTGAATATTCATTCAGGATATTTATGAAAGGTTGGGGAGAATTGCATGGTCATATAAGTTTGAGAAATATATTACTCCACTTTGGGGGATTCACAATATCCCCTAGTATATTAAAAATTAGAACACATACTGCCACAAGGGCAAGGTTCCATGACTTGAATAAGAGATGACAAGAAATGATATGATAGTCAAATAAATTCAAAGGGTGACTACAAATGCTGCCTAGTGAGTCACAAACCTGTTAGTGCATTGAAAGTCCCAAGAATTTCTACACTAAGTATGCTCACATATTACCCTCTATTAACACTTTTTTTTCATCAAAAAATAAAAAGAATTTACTAGCATTTCAGACTCCATTAGACACATGGTAAAATAGAGAAGAAGCATCCTGGATAATGGAAATATAGATATTACAAGTTCTCTTATCAAAATTTCAAACATCTCATCAAGGCTTTAAGTAAGAAAGCAGGCTTAACGGTTCTATATTTTAACCTTTTGTTATAAGTGAAACTGCAGCCGGGCAGTGGTGGCGCATGCCTTTAATCCCAGCACTTGGGAGGCAGAGGCAGGCRGATTTCTGAGTTCGAGGCCAGCCTGGTCTACAGASTGAGTTCCRGGACAGCCAGGGCTACACAGAGAAACCCTGTCTCAGAAAAACCAAACAAACGAAAAAGTAAAACTGTAGAGCCAAGAGCCCATCAGGCCTTTAAATGCAGCATCAGAAGAAACACGGCAAGACTGGAAGCCATGCAGCCCTGGGTTGCAATTTTAGGTTAGCAGTTTGACAGCTGCGGTCACCTCAGTCAGATGGTTCTGCTGTTTTTCACTTTTCTCATAAGAAAATATGAATTGTAACAGTCACCTTGCAGAGCTGATGGAAGTACTTAGCATACTAGCAGGCATATACAAGGTTTTGTATGGTGCCCGTACTTGTATCAGTCCATAGCAGAAAGGAAATGACTAAAGACAGGAGAGCCCACAGGTTGAGAGGCTTCTGAATAACTGTTAGCCTTTTCATGGGAAAAGAAGTGACATGTTACTAGTTCAGAGATTTGAGTGCTATGATATTTCGATAACTACAAGTCTCCTTTTAATATGGAATCACACTGGTCTTATTTACTTGTAAGTATTGCAAAGAGAAGGCTGTTTGGTTTTTCAACAGGTCAAGGAGAATCCTGTGCAAAAAGCTGCCTGCCACCGATAACAAATTAGTAGCATGTTAGGAGTGTTGGAGTATAGGGAGGATGCTCTGGCCTGTTAGTGGTAACAGTAGACTATTGACAGACATAATGGAGTCAGGCAAAAAGAACTTATTCGTAATCTGTATCATTTCAGAGACCTGGAATGCACTGTGACAAGGTTTATAATTCACAGTATGAAAGTAAATAACCTGAACGGGATATTTGGCTGGTTTTGGATCCCCTGGGGTCTTTTAGCACAAGTGAAGTACATGTGAGTTTGTCAGGAATAAAGGCATCTTTCTCAGTACATTGCACAGGGAAATTATGCATAGAGCTTCTCCTTCTGTGTGCAATGAGAGTGAAGAACTTAACACCTTGCTCACCAGAATGAGAACATTCTCCTTTTCTAGTTCTGCTCCCAAGACTGCTTCTCAGTCCAGGTGGCACTGAATGTGCCTCCTTAAAACTCACCTGTCAGAGACACAGAAAATGTGAAAACTGCTATGTTTCTGACTCCACAGCAAGTGATGACGAGCCTTCTGGATAATCTGTAAGATTGAAAAGTACAGGTGAGCGCTATGCACTCAGTGTATCCTTCAGAGGTCTGTGATGCTTGGTCCCCTGTGCATTGAGTGGTAGCATTGAATGGTAGAAGCTTTCAGAAATGGGGCCTACTAGAAGGTATTTCAGTCAATGGGAGTTCTAGCTTCAGAAGGCAACACTGTAGTACTTATTGGAGTATAATTCTTGTATGAGAAGACTGTTATAAAGAAAAGCTGCTCTCAGTGTTTGGCCTTTTCTGCAGCAGCCATTTCTTTTTCTCATGATGCCCCAAGTCATAATATAGGTGTGTGTGTGTGTGTGTGTGTGTGTGTGTGTGTGTGTGTGTGTGTGTATGTATCTGTGTGTCTTTCTGTGTGTGTATGTATCTGTGTGTGTCTCTCTCTCTCTGTGTATGTATCTGTGTGTCTCTCTCTGTGTGTGTCTGTGCTGCGATATTGTCACTATAAATCTTCCAGCCACCAAAATTTCAAGATACATAAACTACTTCATAAAGTATATAACCTCTGATAACTTTTCATTTTAACAGAAGACGGACCATAATGGTAATCAAATGTCCCTCTATCTGTCATAATATGGGTGGGTATTTGGTCAGCAACATTTTGTCTTTCTTTTCAACCCCTGGAGGTGGCCAGTATCTATAGAGCTCCAAAGACTGGTATTCTACAGGAAACCTTGATACACAGAGGCATTTATATGCCAAGAGCAATAGGTCTGCTGTATTACAAACTAAGATTATTTTATTTGTCAGCATAATGTGATCCATAATACTGGCTGGTATTTGACTTAAACAGCTGTGGTAACAGCTCAACACCATCTGTCTTTAATGGAATGTTTTGGGTCTTGTTATCCACAAAATTACCCTATCTCGCTGTTATTCCAATGGACATAATTGAGACAGCTATTATAGTATTTTAGGTGCTGGTGTGTTTCTGAAAGGGAATGGGGTATCTAGAAAATAAGAGGTTTTAGGATTAATAAGAAACATCATTTATGGTACAAATGTTTTGTTTCTAACCTCTAGCTTTTTGGAAGTGGAAAATAACACTCTGGATTACCTTGTTTAATGTACAGATAAGTACTTTCTTCTCACTCTCAGCATAATAATGTAGTTGGCATTTGAGATACAAATGTGCACAGTGACCATCCCCTACATCTAGTAAATTTTGTTTTATGAAATCAACGTTTCATTCAAAGTGCTCCCAAAAGTGCGAGAACTCTGAAGTCCGAGGCTAACTAGCCAGGGTGCCAGGGTGGCCTACTTTTGTCATGGTAGGCTGGCACATTCATGCTACTGGCTTCAGACCTGACTTTAGCAAGATTCTGTGTTCTCTAGAATCCCAGCTTCTCCCTCCCTCCCTCCAAACCTCTCTCTCTGTCTCTCTGTCTCTGTCTCTGTCTCTGTCTCTCTCTCATAGTCTTTGCTGTGAATTTGCAGCCCTCCTGCATCAAGTTTCCACGTGCTGGTCTAACAGGCGGGTACTGCTATGCCTAGCTAGCTTCAGGGTAGTGTTACGTCAGAACTGCAATCAGATAGAGCAGTCCAATCTGCAGTGAGGGCTGGAGAGGAGCTCATTTGTAAAATGGGCGGAAAATAGGTAGCAAGTGCTCAAACACATGTCACAAACATTCTGAGATGGCAATCAATAGCGGCAATGGCAACTTTTGAGTACAATAAATGTCCTGGCCTCCTTGCTCCTGAGAAGTCATGCTAACAGACTCTTTCAGTGCTCATTACTAGCTGACAGTTGGCTGTCTTGATACATTTTTAGGTGTGTTTGGCACTAAAATCTTTGAGAAGTTGATCTTTAGGATTTTGCTAAGTGGGTTTCTTTTACTTTTTCCCAGAGTGACTTAAGCTCTGATTTGGCATGACACTCCCACCAAACAATGATTTCAATGAAAACTATGCTCTGTGAGCCCTGGTGCTTCAGATGAAAATTCTGATTTCCAATTTCCTTCATGGCTTCCTTCCCAGGGTGAGATTAAGCTAAGACTGCATAGGTGGGGAGTGAATGGGAAAAATGGCAGAAACTTCAAAGAAGACAAAGAGCAGGCTGTCAGGAGTCAATGCAATGCTTCCTACAGTCTGGATCTACAGCACTTCCTCCATGGCACTGCTCTTGCTGCTTATGCAGTAGTGATTTCCCTATTATCCAGTCAAAAGCATGTCAATCCACTCCAGTCTTACTGTATACTTGCTCAGCTCTGGATTTCTTATCCTAAGATCTATTCCCTCCTTTCCTTTTAAATCTAGATTAGCACATGGTTTCTTTTTTTTTTCTTTTTTTTTATTGGATATATTCTTTATTTACATTTCATTTCCCTTTCTTGATACTCTATGAAGCATCTCTTCTCTCTCTCTCTCTCTCTCTCTCTCTCTCTCTCTCTCTCTGTGTGTGTGTGTGTGTGTGTGTGTGTGTGTGTGTGTTTAGCCACTGGTTCTGATAAATTAGAGTAGGGAAAGAGTGCAATATGAAGAATCCAAGAACTTGAGTTATGATTGCTTCAAGACCCATTAATCACTTCAAGTCACTTCACCCTTTCCCCCCAGCCTCAAGCTTTTCATCTGAAAAATAGGCACTCAGTATTGTTGAGTAGCACCCCCCCCCCCGAACTTTGTTTTCTGATATCCTAATCTTGACCCTCTACTTTCTTTTTCACAATTTACATGTCCACACAGATGCATTTCAATGCACTTTAGTTCCTTGTTAGTTTTATTCTCTTCTTCTGGTGTACATTTGTTGAACTGCCATATCTACCACCAATAACTCTCATATCTCACTAGTCCAGGGGTTTTCAACCTGTGGATTGAGACCCCTGGCATCACATATCGGCTATCCTACATATCAGATATTTAAATTACAATTCATAACAGTAGCGAAATTATAGTTATGAAGTAGTAAATAATTTTATGGTTGGGGGACACCACAACATGAGTGTATTAAAGGATTATAGCATCAGGAAGGGTTGAGAACCACTGCTCTAATTAGAGGACTATTCTTAGCTATAGAAAAGGTTTTTAGCCTTGATCCCTTTTCTCCATTTCTATAGTTACTGCCTGCCATGAAGCTATTATGACATATATCCAGCTTTCTGTTACTCTTCCCATTTTTTACTTCAAATTTCCAATTCATTCTGTATACCAGTGCTTCAACAATCTTTCTAAAATTTATCTTTAATTATATCAATACTAAGGGAAAGTTAGAATATTAATAAAAACTATTTTCTACTTTATAAAATCTACCAAATCCTCTACCATGTTGCCTCCATTATGACTTTACCTATTACTCATATATCATTTTATAATATTTCCCTTAAGTAATGCATCTTCCCTCTTCCTTACAATTGTCATTAGTACTATTTCCATCTTTAATCGATATATTTATTTCTACCTTTGAGAAAGGGAAAATAAGAAACACAACAAGGCATTGTTTAGAAATCACTGCTCAAAATACTAGTAGAGCTGCTAAGGTGAAATCAAGTGAGAGGATACACAAAGAGATTTGATCCCAGAATGAGGAAGCTCTCTTAATATCATGAATATTATATTATATAATAAATATTAGAAATTTACCAGAGCCTTTATACATAATAGCATTCTTTCTAAAAAAAGGAGACAAACTATTTGGCAAAAAGCATCAGGTTGGGTTATTCAGCTTAACTTCTGACTCCTTAAAATCAGGGTCCACAGTTACATGACACTGAGTTTATCTGAACTTCAATTTCACTGACTATTTACAACTCACAAAATGGATCATGATTGTTAAATGTGGCAGAGTCTATAAATCACCTGGCATGTAATAGGCAAGTTATCATCTAGTTTCAAATGCCAAAACTCTTTACTGGAATTAAGCTGCTTTCTTCTTGCCCCTGTAGACAGTTTGAATTCTATTTACATCATGAAACCTTGCCTGATCAGGTGATCTATAGGCAATCACCCTTATCTTTCATTTTTATAGCACAATTTTTATTATTTTGCTCATTTAGTCAATAACATATGGTTCATTAATTAGTGTGTGTGTGTGTGTATGTGTGCATGCATGTGCATTTGAGATAGTGTTTTATCATGTTGCCCTAGATAGTCTCAAACTTACAATCTTCCTGTTTCAACCTCTAGAGTGTTGGCATTATAAGCATTCTTCACTATGCTGAGAAAAAAATTATATACCTGTAATTTTAAGCAGCTTTTGAAACATGTCTTATCTTCTAAATAAATAGAAGAAACATTAGTTTCCCCTTCACTTTCCTTTTTCTGTAGTATTTCTGGTCAACTATACAGACATCCTACCCTAGAATCATAATGCCTTTTGCATGTAAAAATAAGAAAGAAAAATAGCCTGTTGGAAAATATCTACTTACCTAAACATCCCAAATGTCTATATAATAAGACTATGACTCCTGTGAAGACTAATTTCCAAGGTGTTACTATTAGGTTGTTTTCTTCTTGCCCCTGTTAGATAGTTTGAATTCTATTTATATCATGAAGCCTTATCTGATCAGGTGACCCATAGGAAATCCCACTTATCTTTAACTTTTATAGCACAAATTTTACCATTCTGCTCATTTATTTAGTCAATAACAATTTAGTTAATAGACAATTTAGTTGATATGTCTTGAATTCTCATGTGAAACTCTAGCAAAAATTTTACCAAGCCTAAGGACACTTCAATAGCTACCCCCATTGACCCCACATTTTAAATAATGTTTGATGATGTTGATTTCTCTTGAGGAAGTGAGCATGGATTTTATGATTTAACATTTCAACTTTAAACCTCATCTTCTATGGTGATGTTTAAAGATCTACAGGCATGACCATATAGGTTCTGTTAGACTTAAACAGGGAAGTGATGAAATAATGTTTTCCTCAAGTGAGAGTCAATGGCTGTCTCTGCCTGGAAGATGATTGAAGAGAATTTCACCAGAGAGGCATCTTCCAAGGAACACAGCTCTTGATTGAAAGGCCTCTTGTCTCCAAACTAGAGCTCTTGTATATAGGATGTGCTTGGAGCATTTGAGTTCTGATGAAGAGAAGGGCTCTCACCAGTTCTCTTAGGAAGGCCCAGGGTTTAGAGCAATCTTTGCTACATGGATGAAAGTATACTTTCTTAGGAGTATCACTTCATCATTTTCTGAAGAAAACAGTTTCCTCACATAACTCCTTGGATCAAAAGCTTTCAGTAGTTCCTTCCCACGGACAGAATAAAGGTTTTGGTCTGTAGTCTAAGGGCTTATCCAATTAGATGCCAATTTACCTGCTGAGCCAATTTAAAATCTATTCATTTAGTCAATAATACTCTGTATTGTGCTTTGTTTGGAAACTTTTCATGAATGTATTTTACCTCACCCACACATCGCAAAATCCTTGAGTTCAAAGACATTATGACATTATGTGTGTTTAATGACATTACGAATCCACTGCACCAATTTCAGGACATTCACAATACATGCTAGTTTATTTTCCGTTATTTTTTTCCAACAGGTGACTTTTCATAGCAGTAGAAACCAAAAGATTAAAAACAAGTTAGAAACATGCTCTGCCTTGGGCAGTACTGATGGATACAGTATTTAAAAAAGTGTGTGCAAGAAAACGAATAGCAAATGAGATAGATTCAAGACCATTTGTGACTTTGTTGACTCATTCCCAAGAGCCTACATGTAAAACATTTCATATACCTGGGACAAAAATCAATACTTTTTCTGGATAACTGTTCAACAACTGGAAGACAGAAAATTTATTCATCCAAGTATTATCACTAATGCTAGAAAGTTATATTTGCAGATTCAAGCAATTTTTTGTTTCATATTATAGACTTTTTTTTACTTGATAAAAATGTCCTCGAGGATATAACACAATTAAAAGTTATCAAATGAAATTAAAGTTTCATTTCTAGCATTGTTAGTTGGAGTTAAAAGCAGTTTGAGTACTTTTTTTTGCTGGATTCTTTGCAAATGTTTTTCTTATCACAGTTATAACACTGATTAGAGTGTTCAGAAGAAGCCATATGGAATTACTCTGTCCCTTGACTTGGAGCTCTCTAGTGTATTCATGAGCATTACAATGGAAGAGCTTGTGAGAAATCCTTCTGAACTGAATTTATCTTATTTACTATAAAATAAAGGAACTAAGCTTAATGGATACAAGCCACATAATTACAATTAACAAATAATAACATTATCAAAATCAAAACTGAGTTCAGTACTGAATGGATAACCACAAAGTGGGTTAATTAAAATCTGTTTTTCATGACTTAAATTTGAGGATCTAGGTAAAGGATTTGATTGAAAGGCCAATTATTATCCATTTAGATTTAGCATAGAAAGTAGGAACCTGAAAGTTCCTATAAACCCTAGGGCAACTTGAGACTTATGCCTAGGTTCTGAAGAAACCTCACAGATTCATGGCCATACAAGACTTAGGTGACCTGCTTCCTAAGACCCTGGCAAACACATACCTACCATAGAAACCTTAGAGGTGGAGGTTAAGGATGATGTTGGTTGAGGAATCATGATATACACTATACAATTGAGTTCAGGTTACTCTGTGAGAGCACCCCAACATGAGAACCATAGGTCACTTGAAGTTGCTTATTTGCATCAGTGTGAAAAGAATCCTTTTTGTAAGAGCTTCAGAGTAAAATTTCTTTTTTTTTCCTCAGAGTAAAATTTCTTAACAGGTAGGTTGAATTCTGATTTCTCTCTAAATATTTCTAAGAACAGCTAATATCACTAGACCATCATGGATGCTGATACAAGAGTTATTTCCAGGTGATTTTAGTCAGATGGTAGAGTAAGAGATCTTGGCCTTCTTTTCTACCACAAAGAGCAGAAGTTTGGAATCCATCCATGCATTAAAATAACTCGTAAAGAACTCATGAGTCCAATTAAAAAGCTGTAGCCATCAAGTGAAAGAAGCCACCCAAGGAAAAGAGGACAGTTTCATTTTGCCTGTATCTCCTCATTCTCTAAAGTATCACAGCTCAACAGTGAAATAGAATGAACTTAACTGAGAAAATAAAAGACACACATTCTAAAACTTATAGAACAATGACACAAGAAATTGAAGAGGACACAAATAAATGGAAATATATCTTGTGTCCACAGACTGGGAGAATCAACATGGTCAACATGTCCATGCTACCAAAATTAACTTATATATCCAACACAATCTGGATCAAAATATCAGTGGAATTTTTTAAATAAATAATTATAAAGAACTACAAAAGATGGATAAATAGCCCTAAGCATCTCGATAAACAAAGTTGACAGCGCCACACTATTGCACCTTATCTTGTATAACAAACCTATGATAATAAAACACAGAATAGAATTAGCATAAATGCAGAGACATAAAACAATGGAACAAAAGAAAAAGACCAGGAAGATATCTAAGTATGTACTATGAATTATTTATTTTAAACCAGGGTGTCATCAATACATCTGGAATTATAAAACTATCATGAAACTACTGCCGAAATGTCTTAAAATGGTTTTTAGTATAATAGAAATAAATAAGCAAACAAACAAACAATAAATAAATAAATGAATGAATAAATAAATAAATGGAAGTTTAGCACACTAAAAAGCCTTTTCACTGCAAAATAATGACAACAAAAATGCAACTTGTAGAACAGGAGAAAATATGTGCCTGACAAGTATTCAATAAGCAAATTGTATTAAGGAATTCAGACAAGTGGCAAAACACAACAAAGAACTGAATTTAAAATGATTAAATCGTACAAATGGGTATTTTTCTAAAGATAACATGGAAATGGCTAATGATTCGGTGAAGAACTAAAACCCTTAACCGTCATGGACATGAAAATCAAAAGTAACATGAGATGTCACCTCACATCTGTTAGAGTGGCTGTAGATACTTCAGTGGTAGAATGCTTCCTTAGCATGCTCATGGCCCTAGATTTCATCTTCAGACCCATAAAAATGACAAAAATAAAAACTATTGGTGAGAATGTAGAGAAAAGGTCACCTTTGTACATGGTTGCTGGGAATGCAAACTGCCATAACAGTTATGGAGGTTTCTTTGAAAATTCAAAATCGAACTACATGTGACCATATGACCCAAGTGTCATTCTTCTAGGCAAATATTCGCTTCCATGGTCCTTGTAGCATTCACAATAGCCAAGAAATAAGACTGACCAAAGTGTCTGTGGATAGATATATACATAAAGAAATTCTTTCTGTCTCTGTCTCTCTTTCTCTCTCTGTAACACAAAACATACACACACCAGATTATTATTCAATACAGAAGTGACTTCTCCTACTTACAATACAATGAACTAAAGTGGACGACATTAAGGCAGACACATAAAAACAACACTGAATGAGATGTCTAAGTGACATCTCACTTAGATACATAGACATTTTAAAAGGAGCCAACTGTTTGGAATAGACGAGAATAGAAGAGTGTCACCTGAGGTAAGATGGAATAAAGATGTATAGGCCAATTATATAGAGGGGCCATTACAGAGAAATCTGGATATTGGAAGGCCAGCATTGGGACTACTACGATATGCAGTACAACAGTGTTCTGAGACAATGTATATTATAGTCACCACTYCACTGTGTGTATGTATGTAAAAAATCCTGCTGTATATTTCACATTGTACAGTAAAAATAAGTAGAAAGAAAAGAAATAAGTGATTTATTCTTTTGTGCTAGTTCAAATTAGACTCTTTAATGTCCCTGGGATGACTTGTATATGCTTGGCCCAGGGAGTGGCACAATTAGGAGGTGTGGCCTTGTTAGAGTAGGTGTGTCACTGTGGGCATGGACTCAAGACCCTCCCTCATCCTAGGTGCCTTCAGTGGAAGTCGGTGTTCTGCTAGCAGCCTTCAGATGAAGATGTAGAACCCTCAGCCCCTTCTGCACCATGTCTGCCTGGATGCTGCCATGTTCCTTCCTTGACGATAATGGACTGAACCTCTGAACCTTTAAGCCAGCCCCAATTAAATGTTGTCCTTATAAGAGTTCCCTTGGTCATGGTGTCTGTTCACATCAGTAAAACCCTAAGACAGTCCCCTAAAGGCTTACATGCTAAAAGGCAAAGTCCATAGGGTGGCACTACTTGGAGGTGTCAGAATCTTACAGAGCTGAGGCCTACTGGCAATTTTTAGCTTATGAGTTAGGGCATACCTTTGAGAGAGTATGTGGGTCCCAGTCTATTTTGCTTCAAGTCTATGAAGGGAGTCATTTTTCTCAATGACAGTCATCATTATTGATGTCCTTGTTAGCAGTCTAAAGCAATAGGACCAAGTGATCATGGAGTAGAGCCTTCAATAAACCTGTTGTCTTCAGAAGTTGATTATCTCAAGTTTTTTCTTACAGTGGGAGAAAACTAACACATTTCACAGGTGGAAACAACCATTGCTCTGCTGATGAAGTCTTTGTCAGCACCTCTATTAAGTTCACTATCTACAGAATATTGACTGTAACTACCTTTCCTGAATTTCTATGGATGCTGCATCTCCAATAAACATTCATGATCAGAGTGTTCAGCTACTCATTTGAAAAAGGCTATTGTTAGAAAATGGCACAGGCTTTGTTACCTACTGAAATAATAATAATAAAAGAACAAAGAACATCCAGAAAGGCACCAGAGCCATAAAGATAAAACATATTAAGAAATCAGTTCTATCAGAAAATAATAAGGGGCTAGACTTACTTCCCCTGAGAAAGCCATAAAAATTGTTAAATATCGTTTTTACATGCAGGTAGGTGTCAGCTTCCAGTAGTTTGCATTTCAGCATCTCTTTGACAGTCATGCCCACTTTATTATTCATGACAGTTACAAAAGGCAGGGCTGTAGATGCCATCCATCTAATGTGGAAGAAATGGTTCCATTTGGAATAGATTAATATAAAAACTTTTATTGGCATCTCTAATTTTTTAATGTAAGCTATTGGCAATTTTTAATGAGAAAAAGCAATAATGTAACAGACATTTCTGGATCACTTCCTCAAAAAGCTAAAATGCAACTCCAAGTCTCTCAAAAATCTTTTTAAAAGATGCCTGTTTAATCTCCACAGAAAATTACACAGATGTGCATACTCATTTGTGCATCTTCTGTGTATTTGTGCATTAATTAAATACTTTATTTTAAAAAGCCTCTCCAGAGAAACCTCTTTAAATGCTTTGATTTCATAAATGTGGGTTTTTTTTAACCTCATAGTTCCCTGCATTAAATTAGGGATGGATTTCAAAGAAGACGCCTGGCTTTGGCATCACAGTTTCATTTACCAAGTTGCTGTTGCCACATTTGATCATTTTATATGCATTTAGAGTATTTCACATTATGCTATTAATAAATACATAATGTATGGTAAATATTATATTATTAGAAATTAATCCTGACATGATTTCTAAAGGAAACTGAAATAAATTACATGCATTGCATGTAATTTTAACTTATAGCACCTTTTTTGGAAATTTAATTGTGAAAAGAGCATGAACTCAAAGTTGGGGGGAGCACAAGGAGGGTGGAGAGGGCAGTTATGGAACTGGGGGTGAGTATGCTCAAAATGGATTGTATGAAAATATTGAAGAATTTGCTAGGTAGTCATGGCGCATGCCTCTGGAGGCAGAGGCAGGCAGATAGATACCTGTGAGTTGGAGGCCAGCCTGGTCTTTAGAGCACATTCCAGGACAACCAGGGTTATAGAGAGAAACCCTGTCTTTAAAAAAGAACAAAACAGAAAAATGAGAAAAGGAGACCAAGGAATTAATGAAAACAGTGTTAGAAAAGAATCCATGAGCAGTGTGTATATGACCACATACACACAGATGACACGCATGCTGGAGGGTAATGCAGTCAACTGAACCAACAGTACAACTTGAAAACCTGGGTTAGAAAAAAAGCACCATTGTATAATAAAGCTGTTAGACACAGGAATGGGCTAAAATCTCATTTATGTAAGATGGCATAGTGGTCTGGATAAAGCTAAATGAGACTTGTGGTCCATGATGTATTTGATGACTTTGGGAGGAGTTGAAAGCTTCACATAACAAGATGGAAGTTAATGGCAACACTGTAGCACATATTTATTCATCCAAGAGACAGACATGCCATCATACTGCAAAAAAAGAAAACCCTCAGGATTTAGAATCGGGATATCTTCATTTGATTCCAAGCACTGCCTGATACATGTTATGTGATATTGGATGAGTTAGTTAATATTTCCCATTTTCACTTTCATTAACTATAAAATATTAGTGTTTACATAATATAATTACTAAAGTCAAAGAATGGAGAACATAAATATTTTATAAAATACTAAATTATGTAAAAAAAGCCCCTTATGATTGAAAAAGATCAGAATTTGAGGCTGCTGTCCCGGGTGGGAGAGATCTCAGTGGATAAAAGCAGTTGTGCAAACCTGGGCAAGCAGGGTTTAATCCCTGGAAGTCATGTAAAGGTATAAAGAGAACCAAGTACACAAAGTCATCTTCTGACTTCCACACAAGGTCTATGGCAAGCACACATACATCCACATGCTTACATAGAAAACAGTTTACTAACTCAGCCATTTTCCTATCTTCTCCAAAGTAATTTCCAGGTGACGTGGTGCTATGTCAATCCTTAAGGTGTTTTGCTTAACAACACAAGGCTCACATATGAACTTTTTTTTTTAAATTGTGGAATTCTTTCAAGCAACATTGAAATTAGGTATGCCTTTCATTTCTATTGGGATGAGTCAATGCCAAAATAAGAATCCCCATCCCATGAGACCACTGAAAGTTACTGTTTGTTCAGAAAGAGTAATGGCAGGAGGGTGACACATCAAAACAGTCCGCAGAGGGAATAAAAGGTGTCCTGTTTGTGTTAGAAATTTTTTGAGTGGGCAAGAATTATCTTTTGTAATTATAAGCTTGGGGCTGATCTGTCGTTTTTCATCTCTAAAGCATGCTTTCTTTTAAGCATAGTGCTTTCAGGTAGAAAACCCAGGTCCGGATAAGTAACTGTGTGAACATTTAGAAAAGCTTATTTTCCGCATCTCGCCCTTTCTTCAAAGATTTTCATGTCCTCATTCAGCTTCATTTACCCCAGGTAATGAAAAACACGTCATGATGATGGTTAAAATTTCCTACTGAAAGAATTGCTTTATTTCAATAATTTTTAAAATTTATTCTCTGATGGTCGGGATCAGCAACATTTGCAAGGGTGGAGGACAGCAGTGGACAGAGCAATGGGTAGAGACAAAGAATACAGCTTGCGTGACAGGAGACACAGAATGCCTCAAGATGACCCAATGATGTGATGGGGGAAGTTGGGAGGGCAAACTTCTCTGCTTAAATTTTTTCCTTTGTCCTTCTTACAGGCATGCTCAACTTTGCAGCCCGCTCCATACCTTTTATTTTGTAGTGTATTTAAGCCATTCTAAAAGTGTACAAAATTTTCAAGAAAACTGAAGCAATATTAATGGAGGGTAGAGAAAGATGAACTGTTCCCACTGAAGGAAGTCCAGCTTTACATTCAAGCCTTCAAGTAAAACAGTGACTGATATCTGGGAAGACTGTTTACTCATATGCAGAGTACTGTTTATTTTGTTTCCTGATTTCTCTGTATAGTTGTAAATCATAGTCTAACAAAGCTGGCAGGGAGCTGCTTAAGCTACCATCTGATGGTTATTTTATTGATATGTGTATATGATGTGCATTCATGTGAGTATACATGTATGCATTGTGAGAGTGCATGCATATGCAGATGTGTATGTCTGTGTGAGCACATGTATGTTCAGGGCAGAGCGATGTTCAGTGACTTTCTTGATCATTCTCTGCCATATATACTGATGAATGATCTCTCACTGAACCTGGACCTCATTGTTGCTGCTAATCTTTCTAGCCAGCTTGTTCCAGATGGTTCCTGTCTCTACTTCCTGCATTGGGATTATGAGCGGGTCACAAATCAGCCCATCTGACATTTACTGGATCTGGAAATCTGCGTGGCAAACACTTTATCTGCTGAGCTTTGTCTTCAGACCCACTGGTTGGGCTTATTTGTTAGCTTCATGGAATTTAGGACCAACTTCTGGGTCTATCTGGGGAGGTATTTCCAGAGTTGATGCACCGAGGAAGGAAGACTTGCTCTCAAAGTATATGTCATCTTCTGAAGGGGTGGCCCAGATGCCTAGCAGTTTCACCTGGCTATATTCTGTTCCATCTATCACTGCTCCTCCCACCGTCCACTGACATCAGCCTCTAGCTTTTTCAGTCTTTCCGTGTGGACTCTATACTGGAGGCTCTGAAAGAATCTTCAGGCCCCTAGGACCAGATTGGAACTTATGATACTTTCAGCTTTGTGGACTGGGTTCTCCCAAATCTCTATCATACATATGGCTATTGCTGGACTACCCAGGCCCTATCATGAAAGCCATTCTAGTAAATCCCCTTTCATAATATATAATGTTCACATGTATTTGATTGGTTCTATTTTCCTAGTGAACCCTGTCTAACAAAGCTACTTTTGCCACCCATATTTGTTAAACAAATCTGGCCATACTTTTCCTCCTCCATCCAGAGGGCACTTATGAGGTTGTTATGCTTATCAAATCTCTTTGGATTTTGTTTGTTTACTCACTGCATGCTACATTGGTTTTATTAACATGGATCATGTAGTACTGAGTCTGTCATACACAGAGAAAAGGCTTTCTTCTGAGCCTACTCACCTTGACTGTCATCCTCGTTGTCTTCCCAGGGTTCCTCATTTGCCAGCAGCGGGTTCTGTGACTCATTCATAGACCTCATAGGGAAGGAGTGTCCATCACCAGGGCTGGTGGAAACAGAGAGAGTGAGTTTGCAGCTGATACACACTTTCATGTTTTGACTCAAATTTACTTATACACAGAAGGAGGGATTGAGGGGGAGAGAGGGAGGGGAGGGAAGGAGAAAAGGAGGGAGGGAGGGAAGGAGAGAGGTATGGATGTGTGTGTGTGTGTGTGTGTGTGTGTGTGTGTGTGTGTGTATGTGTATGGGTGCATATGTGGAGGACAATTTATGGGAACTGGTTCTCTCCTTTCACCATGTGGATCCTGAGGATTGAATGCAGGTTGTTGGGATTGGTGGCAAGTGACTTATTTATACCAAGGAACCATCTCACCAGCTCAGGCAGGGTCTTTCTTTCTGGTTCAGGCTGTCCTGGAACTTGTAATTTGTCTCAGTATCCTGAGTGGTGGCATATAGGAGTCTGTCATCAGTTCCTTCTACTACAAACATTTGAGATGGTAATAATCTTCTTAGAAATGAGATATGATCGTCGCTTTGGGGTTGTGTTGCTTTGAGGATTCTCTAGTCAAGAGCTCTACTACTGAGCTATATATCCCATAAGACTTGAGGGTTTTTGGTTCTTTTGTCTAAAGACATGATCAAATAAGCTCTCAGTCTATCATCCAAGTATTATCATCGCTAAATTGCTCTCAATTTCCATGTCTTGTTTGTCTGTTTGAGTGTGACTGTTTTTGTTTGTATGTCATTCTTTAACTGGCTTTCCACAATGCCTAGCATAGCAATATGCAGTACAGTTTCATAAATATCATTTAACTATGATAGTTCCAATTATATTCCATTATCATTCCCACTGTTTTGATTCTAAATTTTCAAGGGAGATGAGAAGACTCACAATCACTAAATATAGTGGGAAAAAAGCTGCTGTGAAGGCTAAGGGAACACTCCTGTACCTTGTTATTTATTTGACTTGTAATGTAGAATGGGGAAGAGAAATGGCAAGGTATCTCTGCAGTGTAGTCTAGGGACTATTTATCTACATGCTAGTCTACTTTGCGGAACTGTATGATAATCTAAACCACATCCCTAATTAATTTCTGGGCATTTACAGATAGGAGGCTGTGGCAGAAGAAATCATGGTGGCCCTAGCCAGATACAGTTTTAGCAATCGAGTCTATATAGCTGAGTGTATTTTAAGTTTAACTCTGAATGACTTTTGAATTATTTATTTGATACTATATGTACTTTTCTTCTATTTTTGAATGTTGTCAATAAAAACGTTTATGGATTTTATTTATATTGCTCTACAGAAAATGTCAGAATACTGATTATATAAGTGAATAGGCTTTGGTTTCTGTGTCTGTTTTTCTATGCTTGAGTGATGCAGTAATGGAGTTTGAGTATGTGATCAGAATGTATGTAGATAATTCCTGCTAACAGTTATTAATAGATATTACCCATTGACAATTTTTGTTTTGGTATTTATAGCTGGAAGTGTTCACACTCATACAGACAAACAAGACATGGAAATTGAGAACAATTTAGCAAGAAGATGACAATATTTAGATGATACTAAGAGCTTGTTTGACCACATCTTTAGACAAAAGAACTAAGAATCCTCAAGTCTTGTGGGATATAGCTCAATAGTAGAGCGTTTGACTAGAGAATCCTCAAAGCAACACAACCTTACACAAATAACCCTGTAAAACATTAACCGGCAGGGAGGAAATATTGCTGCAGCAAGGAAGGGAGGAGGAGGAAACGTCACTCTTAGCTGACGCCAGCAAAGCTTTTCCCAACA
>BDUI01004698.1:71219-84172 GCA_002335545.1 Apodemus speciosus
TGTGTGTGTGTGTGTGTGTGTGTGTGTGTGTGTGTGTGTGTGTGTTTCTTACAGCTGAAGTAAAATGTACTGGTATTCCGCATCCTGTGGAGCAGCTGTTTGGACAGTAAAAATCAAGCAGGATTTAAAAGGTAATTGTAAAAGTAGGAAACTAAAGATTGTTATAGTTAACTGGGACATGTAATTTCCCACATGGCAACAGCTTTTGATATACAATTCTAGAGTAGAATGAATGCTCTAAAGTTCTACAGCATGCATAGCATGGGACATTTTGTCTTCAGAAAAGAACCATGAAAAGCATTTTGAATTTCAGAATGAACAGCTGGAGGAGTGACGCTGGCTCGTTTCCTCCTTTCCTTTAACGACCATTGTTTTGGCATGATGAATTGGCTTGAGATATTTCCAGATGCCCCCCAGTGATAAAGCTAAAGTGATTCTTAAGTGAAGTGGGACTTAACTTCCACAAGGTCCTATTCTACTCCAGTCACAGAAGGTTAGTGCTCAGCAACACTTGCTAAGTTCAAACACTGTAGATTTCTTTCTTTCCTCAGACGCTATTTTTATTCATTTTTACAGAAGGAAATGCTGGACCTCTTCCAGGCCGGATATGTTTGCAGTATGAAGATAAGGAGAAGCAAGCACATCAGATACTCTCAACTGAGGGGGGTCTAGGGGAGACCTGCAGGGGACAGAGCAGTCCAGGAAACAGCTGCCTTAAGGACTTCAAGTTTTAGGACCTTTATCTGAAACCGTCCCTCTTGTGATGTTCCCTCCATAAAATCTTGACCTAAACATCTAGAGTGGGTTGGCTTGGTTCAAGGTTGGTTTGATTAATGGTTATTTTCCCTTTCGTTTTGTTTGTTTTTTGTCATTGTTCTGAGGTAAAATTCCAAGTACTATTTTGTAGTGCTTTTTGCCTTCACTGAGATTTTGATCCCATGATTTCTACTTTTTTGAAAAAAAAAAAAAAAGCTCACATTGATTTTACCTTTTTAATATTAAAATGGGCAATAGGAAATAGTTGAGCAAGTTAGGCTGTTTTGAAAGTCTGCTCACATCTTGTGTAGCTGTGCTCCATCACTCTTGCAGAAGTTGTCTGTCAGGTATAGACTATCTGCTGAGCTGTACTTTGTTTGATAGGGTTCATAGTATCAACTGTTCTTGTGCAAACAGGTCCTCTGTTCAAAAATGCATTTTGAGGAGATAACCAAGTAAAATCACCAAAAGCTATGATCACCAGAGACAGTTCAGAGGAATATTTGTAAAATAGTAATTACTAAGTTTCTAAAATAATAGTTCATAGCCTTTGTGAAGAGGTTCATAGACCAGTGTGGTAGGTGTGCATTATTAATTTTGCAGAAAGCAAATATTAATCTCTCCATTGAGAGTAGAATTTCTTTAATTTAATACTGAAGGGAAAGAAATGATATGAAAGTCTTCTGAATCTTTTTTTCTAAAAGAGACGAGGTCTTTGTGTAGGAGAATCATCATAGGCACAGCACCTGTAACCGTGGAGCTTATGGACATATTTATGTTTAAGTTCTCCCTTCAAAATTTACAAGCTAGGTGATCTTACACACGTTACTTAAATGCTGTGAGCCTCAGCTTTGCCATCTTTGAATGTGACAAATAGTTTTTACTTTGTCTACTTCACAAGGTTGTGGTGAGGATCAGATGAAATCATCAGTATAAAGTACCATACAATACAAGTTGCTATTCTTGGGAGCACAGTTCTTCTCTTTGATGTGGCTTTAAAAATATATGGTAGTGTTTATTTTTTATTGTAAAAAGAAGCTCAACTTAAACTTAGAAAGCCATCCATCCTTAAGCTATATTAATGTGGTCCTAAGGCCAAAGGGACTGCAAAGAACCATTTCACCAAATTGTCAATGTAAGGACAAACTGTGACGGGCCTCATGGCACCTCAGATGATAGGCATAAACTCGACCATTGTGGAGGAAAAACAATGACGCGATAGGAAAAGCCCATGCTCACCATGGATTTGCTGCTACTTCTGGCACATTTCTCATGATGACTTCATGCTCAGTTATCAACTTTTAAGAGTGAAGGAAAGCATATAGTACCTGGCTTACATTTTGGCTAGGGGAGCTAAAGGCAAAATGTATGAAATACAATGTTGTTTACTTTGGGACAAAGCCATGATTCAATAGTAGCTTACTGTGTTAAGGACCAAGAAAGATATATAAGAAAGATCAAGGTTCACACTTCCCTGGTGATTGGATACAGTCGATTTTCTTCATATTTATAGTAGTAACTCAGCATGTGGATGGAATGCCAAATAGGTCATGGAAACCTGAGCGGTGGGGAATAGATCTTGTGCTGTGGAAATGAGCCAAAGAAGAGATAGCAAGATGCGTAGCTTCATGAAACATTTCCTATTTGAAGAAAATACATGTGAAAAACCTTATCATTTCTGTTTGTAATTTGAAGGGATTTTGATATCCACTCTATAGCTCCTGATTCGCATAGCTGTTAAATATCTGAACTGATTAAGCAAGTTGAATAAAAAGTGTAATCTTCTACACTACTAGGAATAAAAGCACTGATTCATAATTTAAATATCCTTAGCTATTTAGACTCTCTGTGCCTTGTCTTTTTCTTTTCTCCAGTTCATTATAATTTATATTCTGACCATGTGATTTATATTATTTCCCCTGGGTTACTGCTCTAGCTAAGATGTGATATCCCTGTTATATAGGCTTTTGTAAAATTTCTAAAGTAATAATCAGAAGTTCTCCTCACATTTGTGTTTTCCTATTCACATCTGTTTGGATAACTTTCATTGCAGAAACCTTATTAACTGTACTTTAGTGTAGGAAAGGGATTTCTTTGAGAGTCTAACTGAACGAATGTGACAAACAACATATTTACTTATATTTTACCAGGTATTATACACATATACAAATGGAAAATTTACTTTGATATTTTAAAATAGATGGAATATGACTGATATTCCCAAGTAGGAGAAACATGAAAGTAAGTTTCATTTTTCACTTTTTTTTTTTAAGATTTCAAAGAATTAATGTCTCTTTCATTGGATCTTGGTAATGAGACAGTGAAGCAAGCAGTAGAGCCAGTATCAGCTTCCCTTCTCTCAGTTCTCAACCCACTATTGTCATACAAAGTTCAAAAGAGAGGCTGGATGTGGTGATGGATGCCTTTAGTCAGTCCCCATGCTCGGGAAGACAGAAGCAGGTGGATCTCTGAGTTTGAGACCAGCTAGGTCTACAAAACAGAGAAAGCCTGCCCTCACCCAAAGGAAAACTTGCCATGTTCAAATGAGACTTCATGTTTCATTTTGTGCATGTGAGGTTATATGCTCTTCAGTGTATCTTTCTTCCCAACAGAAACTTTGCAACCACCCTCTGATCATGGAATTACTAAGTATTTCTAACAGATTTCTGTTAACTCTTTTTTTGTTTGTTTGTTTAAGAAACTAGTGATTTGGCTGGGCAGTGGTGGTACACACCTTTGGTCCCAGTACTGGGGAGGCAGATGGAGGTGGGTCTTTGTGACGTCAAGGCCAGCATGGTCTACAGAGAGAGAGAGTTCAAGAACAGCCAAGGTTTCACAGAGAAACCCTGTCTCAGAGAACAAAACAAACAAAAAAGAAACTAGTGATTTGGAATTAGTTTTAACATTTTTTTCAAATGTACAACTGGTAAAAAAAAAAATAAATTAAAAAAATGTCTTTAAAACTCAACCACAGACATATGTTTGAAAGATGGGTCAGCAGAGAGGTTACTCTCCCAGACCATTGATACAGAATGTTTAACTGGAACCTTTACTTAACAGTTTCTTAAACCCCAGATTATTCAACATGGAAAACTTGTTTTTACTGCCTTGCCTTCTGGTGACTTCATTATTTCAAAATGCAAAGGATATGGGTGGGGAGTGTTATATTTAGGGAGACTATGTATGCATTTACCTTGGAGGGAACCCATCAGGGCTTTTCAAAACTTACTCTCCAGTATTTGATGAAGTAGCTGAAGACTGTTGTAGCAATGTACAGGCAGTAGAGAACGGAATAGGCTAAGAACTGAAGGAAGAATTTGTAGTTGGAAAATCCAATGCAGTTATTAACCCTAAAAAGGAGATGAAAACTAATGTGAAATCAAGACCTAGTGATTGATAACACAGCAATATTTCAGTGGAGTAATGGAAGGAAGAACATAACCCAACAGAGATAGAAATCCCTTAATATAAACAGACAGGAGAAACAAGTTCATATCTCACTTATTTCTCTTCTTATTTACGGGCACAGAGTCACCTGAACTATGTAATGGCTCCTGAAAGACCCAAGCAAACTTGGATTTTCATTGCTAAAAACATGGTAAAGTCTTAGTGGTTACACTTTGACATATGCTCTTTACAATTAGGTAATTCCAGGGTTTTTTTTTTGTCAGAAACACAACTTTTATAGAAGACTTGCTGAACTTAACTATCTGTAACCTTTCAAAAAGTCACTAAAAACAGAAACGAATTGCATATAATATTGAAGACGAGAAATACTTGTGCTGTATTTCATGAACTACTTGTGCAGTATTTCATTACTGTGCTCAGTTGCTAAAGACAGAAGACCATTAGCTTTGTGACCTCAGGGATTCACTACCACACCTTTCCTAGTATTTAAATCCTTGCTTTAAAATGTTACTCCTCCCCTGCTCCCCAACTCATGTAAGTACAAAGTACAGTGAATTATAGCAGCAAAAGCAGGCATGCTACAATTGAGATTAGGAAGTGGGTGTGTTGAACAACTTTGATTCTTTTAGAGGATAGAAATGAATCAATAGGACATACCATGGGCAGTGGTGGTCCATTTTTAAAACACACCTGTAAAGGGGACAAAATACAGTGTGATAAACATGACTATGAAAATGAAGAAACATCTCAAAATTCAACTCAAGATTTCAGCAACATTTTTTACACAGTTCCAACAAAACTATCCACAAACTTCTACCATGGTAACTCTTAAAATTACTGTTTCCTCAATTACTCACAGGATGACCAAATCACAGGAATACTCTTAGATTACATAGCTTGCAGCAAATTACAACTCTAGAAGTGCAACCTTGAAAGGAACAGGGCACTTCAGACTAGTGATCCAGGGAAAAGGCTCAAGATGTCACCTTCAGCTTTGCTTACTTAGTTTAATAATAATGCAAGGGAAATATATGCCTGCATTTGAGTCAAGAGTAAGAGAAATAGTGGAATAGGTACTCAGGAACAAAGGCTTGAAGATTGTATATAAAAATGGGATTTTGTAAACCTAGAGAGACAAAATAAAATATACTTTGGTTAATAACATAAAATAGAAAATAGCTATGCCTCTGTATTCATTCAAATGACTAAATAAACAAATAAGTGGGGCAGAAGAGACACATCTCCTTATGTACATGCATTTTAAATAATTTATGCAGATATTTATCTTCAAGGAGAAGAATCCTAATACTTTAGTGGCAACTGTCTATGGTGACTTCTATCCAAAAAACACAGTCAGAAATGAGAGGGGGACAGAATAACTTTACACTGGCAACATCTGGCCCACATCAGTTGAGAGAAATGTTCAATAATAACACTGAGCTCAAAAGTCATATTTATATATACTCTTGATACCATGTAATGAGAATAGTACTTTATCTCTGTGGTCTTCCTCCACAAATCACATTACCCCATTATAATGATCATGAGAAAAGAGCAAACAAATTTCAACTAAGGAAAAATTTATAATGCATCTGATTCTTAATTCCCCAAAATGTCAGTGTTATGAAAACCAAGGTAAAGTCTGAGAAAATGACATAGATGAGACCCACAGAGACATTACTTTTTAAAGGAATGTGGTATACTGGATGAAATCTTGGAAGAAAAAATTAATATTATGGGGAAAATTAGGATATCTAAAAAGTATATCCCATGTAAAAGTGATATATAAAGCATCCAACAAAAATAGTCACACACATACAAAATAACATCTGGACAAGGATATTTATGTAGGATAGATTTGAATGGAATAAGCTGTAAATTACATAGAGGCTCACTAATGGAACATTTCATKTTTGATAATTAAGCTGTATTACAATAGAATATAATGAAAAGCAATGTCTCAATATTGGCTTATTAATTTTACAAATGTGTCATACTAATGGAATATATTAATAATAGGGAAAACTGGGTGTGGGACATAGAAGAATTCTCTTCACAAGAATCTATAAATCTGAAATAATGTAAAATGAAAGCTTCCTTTTGAAAATGCAGTATTAGTTTTCTATCTTTAGTCTAGAATGATTATCACCCCTGTGAGAGTGTTTGGCATGTGTTCATTATGCCTCAAAAGAAATGCTCTTATCTAGGCATGGTTACATGTCACGATCAGTCATTTTGTTGTCAAGGCAACCATCAGTGGCCAGCATCAGCCCAGGGAAAGTATAGTTGTTACTTACATGGCACAGACAGAACAGTGATGGCAGCGGTCTGGCTTGATTAGATGGCACCGGTCACAGAACCGTACAGCTATAGGAAATGGAAAGTGGTTAGTATGAGTTCAGGGTCAATATAAGATCCTACACTTTACTAGTTTGTGGATATATTTTGTTACACGGTGACTACAAATGGTCAAACATATTTCAAGCTGCTAAGCATAAGGCAATAACATAGATTGTGGAAGGTGATCAGTCTTAAAATCACTTTTAAAGGATGAAAGAAAGAGGAAATGTTTCATATTTGGATAACTGACCACAACATTTTGTATTATAAACTAAGTACTATCAAGTGTTTCAGTGATTAGGGAATTCATTTAGTCTGTTTATTTCAACTTTTCTCTCTGAAAATAAGAATTTATCTTCTATCTCCAGAGGTTATATTGCTTAAGATAAATACAATTCCTACAATATGATAAAGAATGTGGTTTTTAGGATAATAATTTGAAGAAGGGAAGAGACAGTCTGTCTAGAACACCTTGTTAATTCCCCACCTTACAGATAAATAAATAGAAAACTGTACCATATTAAGTGTCATAATCAAGGTAAATGGATGGCAGGACTCTAACCTGTACAGTTGTTTTTCTGATGTCTTAATTTTGGGGTATACATACATACATACATACATACATACATACACAAGACACACATAAGACACACACACACACACACATACACACACACACACACAAATCCTCTCCTTCCTTTTCTTTCCCAATTAAAGGCATTTATTATTCTCTTCTTCTCATTTACTGATGGAGTATTGCTATGTATAATGGTATAATGCTATTATTATATCCTAAAACTTAAAGGTACAGATAATTTGAGAAACCTAACAGTTTTATTTAAAGTATGCATTAGGCACATATAAATGATTTAACACAATAGGCTGCAAATTCAGCAGAGTCCTGAGTTCATGTCTACTAATGAGTGTTTGTGTGTATGTATGGGGGATGGACAGAGTGGGAGAGAAAGCATATCATTTCTCAATACATGCCTGTAATAGTTCTGTAATTGATCATTAGCCTTTCATTGTTGCTTCCATACAGTACTTAATATTCTGAGTTGCTAGATGATTTGTTAAAAAGTAAATCAAATGATATTATTATCCCCCAGATATTCAGTTAATTTCCATCATGCTAAGAATAAATTCCAAATTCTGTACCATAGTTTGTGGCCTCTCCCTAACTTTTCAAGCATACTTTGTACCACTCTCCATTCTCCATGCTCCGGTGACATTGGCTACCTTTCTGCCTTGTAGAATGGCAACACTTTGCCTGTCTCCTGGCCTTCAGAGTTCTTTATGTCTTTGGTGATTATCTCTGTGCTCTTTGAATGGCTTCATGGCCAATTTTATGTGTCAACTTAATTGGTGTGCTGGTTAGTTTCTGTCAGCTTGATGCAAACTGGAATCAGCTGGGAAGAGAACCTGAATTGAGGAACTCTAAGTTGCTTGTGAGCATGTCTGTGAAGTATTTTCTTGATTGATGATGGATGTATGGGGCCCAGATATCTGTAGATCCTTGGGCAGGTGGTTCTGGGTTAAAAAAGAAAAGTAGCTATGGAGCAATGTTCCTCCAAGATCTCTGCTTAAGTTCCTGCCTTAATTTCCCTTATTGGTGAAATGTTATTTGGAGTGTAAGATGAAATCAACCCTTCAAGTCAGAGTTGCTTTTGTTCAGTCCTAGCAACAGAGAAGACAATGGAGACAACTGGGTATTCATACATTTGTGTTCCTGCCTTAATTCCCTAAGTGATGATGAAATGTTACCTAAAACGTGTAAGATAAATTAGCCCCATTCCTCCCCAAATAGCATTTGGTTAATGTTTTATCACACCAACAGAGACATGAACAATAAGGTTCCTGCATATCTGGATGGCTTTTATATCTGTGTGCTATGAGGGTGTTTCCAGAGCAAAGTAGCCTTTAAATAGGTATACTTAGAAAAGCAGATAATCTTCAGCCATGTGGGTTTGCTATGTTCAGTCTGAAGAGGGCTTGAATAGAACAAAAAGGCAAAGAAAGGGAGAATCTATTCTCTGCCTGACTGCATGAGATAGGATATTAGTGTCTTGCTGCTCTGTGACTGGAACTTAAGCAGTTTGGATTCCTTTTTCTTCAGGTCTTCAAACTTGAACTAAAAATTGCACTGTCAGCTCTCTGGTTCTGAAGTGCTTGGATTTGGCTCAGAATCTACACTGTGATTTGCCTCATGCTTAGGCCTTAGGTATAGCTCAAACTGCAGCTCTCCCACCACCCTTCAGGGACTGCAGCTTTCATATGCACATAATGGGACTTTTCAGCCTTTCTAGTTGCTGAAACTAAATTCTTATAATTAAGTTATCTATCTATCTATCTATCTATCTATCTATCTATCTATCTATCTATCTATCTATTTATCTATCTATCTATCTATCTACCATCTAGTCATCTTTTGATCTTGTCTAATTTACTGGTTCTATTTCTTCCAAAGAACATAAGCAATATAGATTTTTGGTACTGAGAATGATTATAGAGATAAAAATTTAAGAAGCATTTTCTGTGTATGAGTACACTGTCACTGTCTTCAGACACACCGGAAGAGGGCATCAGATCCCATTACAGATGGTTGTGAGCCACCATGTGGTTGCTGGGAATTGAACTCAGGACTTCTGGAAGAGCAGTCGGTGCTCTTAACTACTGAGCCATCTCTCTAGCCCCCAAATTATTTTCTGAAATTGTCTTATTTGATTTTCTAAAAGTTTTAAATGTGATTTAAGTTAAATTAATCACTACATTTCAGTATTAAAGAGGGTACTGTTAATCCATGACATGCTCTGGCAGTGCAGATTTCTAAAGTTTCTTCAATAAATGCTATCAATCACTATCAGAAGCAAGGGGATAGGTGACTATGTATATATTTTTGAACATTTTAAGAAAACTAACGAGGTTGGCTTGTTCCTAACAACACTGGAAAAGTAATGAAAGAAAAGACTGAGATATGGGCTTCAAATTTCCTGCTCAATCCATAAATGACCTAAAAGCTTGTATGCTTCTCCTGAAGGAGATGTTTATCTCTTACAGCCACAGAACAGGGATTAGTGAAAATCAAATATAGAATTTCATCTTGGATCTACTTAAATTACAATGCGAGTTGAACTCTTGGTCTTGCAGGTTATTTACTGCCAAACTAGGGTCACTGTCTATGAAAGAGTAGGATTCTATATTAAGACTTGGTGAAGTCAGAGATACTATGCTCCTAAATTCTGACCCACGAGGATATATAATACTTTTGAAGAGAATCACTTCAACATGAACACAAAAATAGGAAACATGTTCAACATGAACATGAAAAAAAGGAAATGTATAGGAACAGATATTAAGGATTGTGGATATTAAGGACAATGTTGCAAAGAATATAAAATTAGATCTGGGTGAGTTTGTTAATGTATAAGCAGAGATCCTGCATTAACAGGGAGGTCAAATACTACAAAGTCTTGTTTCTATGTGGAATCAAGAAATGGTTTATAGATGAAGAATGCAGAACAGTAGTCACTAGAAGCCAGGAAGAGTTTTAGGTTGCATGATAGAGGGAGTGGACAGTTACTTTCCTATTGCTGAGATAAAATTCTATGATCAAGGCAAATTACTGAAGAGGATTTGGGGGCTTATGGTTCCAGAAGGTTAGAGTCCATGATGGTGGAACAAAGGCATATATCTTGAACCATTAATACGAAGCAGAGAAAACAAACTTGAAATAGTATGAGTCTTTAAACTCTCAAAGTTTGCTCCCAGTGACATAGTTCTTCCAACAAGGATACATTTCTTCATCCTCTCCAAATAGTACAACTGGGGATCAAGTATTCAAATACACRATACTATAGACCATGTCTTCTTCAAACCATAAAAAGGCTGGATAATGGGCATCAAAATATAGTTATAACAGGAGGGATAAGTTCTAATGTTCTACAGCATAAGAAGGTTACAGTAATTTATTGTGTATTTTATAGAGAATGTGAAGAAAAGAACTGAAAGTTTCCAAATGCTCAAAATTTTCAACTTTAGGAGTTGAAAATGCTAACTAATCTGATTTAATATTGAATACTATACACTTGTTTCAAATACTAAACAATTATTCTATTTTGGTAATACAAAGAATAATAAGACATGTTAAAAATTGAACAAAATATATCTGCATATAATTTACCACATGCGTTTCTAGTTCATATCTTTTGTTTCTTTATCATATTTTCTATGCTACTATATAAATTACATACTTTTCTACCTAGTTTTAATAACAATTTCTACAACCAATCAATGTCTCCACTCGCCAGGTCCTTCACATCTTGTACCAGTGTCTAGCCAGGTGAGTCTACCTAGTTCATCCCTCTATAACTCACCAACTACCAAATCGAGCTTGGGTCCCACATCCAGTGCCATGGTCTAATCTAGATAATCTGATTTGTGAAACTCCCAACTTCCAGGCTCTGGCCATCTACCAACAGCCTACAGTCAGACCCCTCATGTGATCATGTATTGGTCTCCTCCCGGCTATGCCTCGCAAAACTTGTACTGGGGTGTAGTGAGGTAAGACTGCTCGAGCCTTCACTCCACACACTCCAAATCCTCAGATCTAGTCTGGGTCCCACATCCAGTGCCTAGACCTATTTGGGACAGCCCTGTTTTTACAGTGCACAAACTGTGGGCCCTGTGAACTACATCCAACCTCTCTATTCAGCCAGGTGCTGTAATCTTATGCCGGCATCTAGCCAGGTAGGTCCATCTAATCCTTCCCTCCAAAAAATGTTCTCACCTTCTAGAATAGATGAGGGAGAAGAATTCCAGGCCAATGGTATAAAAGGATCTTCAATAAGGTCATAATAGGAAAATCCCCCCAAAAAAGGTAAAACATACTCACACAGATATAAGTAGTACATGCAACATCAAATTGATCAGACGAGAAAAAAATACCCCATGGCATATCATAGTTAAAACATTAAGTATACAGAACAAAGAAAATATCAAAAGCTGCAAGAGAAAAGACACATGTCACATGTAAAGGAAAACCCATCAGAACAATAGCTGGTTTCTCCATGGAAACTCTGAAAGCCAGATGTGCCTGAAGCGATGCATTCCAAGTTCTAAAGGACCATGAGTGTCAACCTAGACTACTGTATCAAGAAAAATGATCGGTCATAGTTGAAGGAAAAAGAAAAACTTCTGATGAAACAAACACCTAAAAAGCTTTATATCTGGCAGACCCACCCTAAATAAGATATAGCACTCTCTACTTCAGCTGAAGAACAAACATAGCCAAGAGACTGTGTAAAGAAAACAAATAAAGCTGTAATTACTGAAACATGAAGTACTACTGGAAAACACAAATAACAACAACAAAGAAACAAAACCACAATGACTGTAATCAACACACATCCTTAAACAAAAACTTTACATATCAATGTCTTCAATTCTCCAATCAAAACATACATGCTGGCTGAATGAATCAAGAGACAAAATCCATCTTTCTGAGGTTTATAAGAAACTCAACTCAGCTTCAAAGATGGGCATCAATGTAGTGGGAAAGGATGGAAAAAAGTACTTCAATCAAATGGGACCAGGAAGCAAGCAAGCATTATAATCTTAATATCTGACAGAATAGACTTCCAACTAAAAGTAATCAGAAGATATAAAAAGGGCATCTCAGTTTAATGAAGAAAACAATGAAAAAATAAGATATTACTATCCTAAATATATATCCAAAAATTCTATTATACCTAATTTCACAAAAAGCATACTACTGAAATTAAAGACATAGACTAATATCAGTTCATTAATACTGGGTGATTTCAATACTCCACTTTTTCCAATAAACATGGCATCTGAACAAAAAAAATAAACAGAATTATTTGACATCATACCTTAAATGGACTTATTAGATATCCACACAAACACCAGTAAATATACATTCTTTTCAGCAGCCCATGGAAGCCTCTCTAAAACAGACTATATCAAGAAACAAAACAAAGCTGAAAAAATCCAGAAAGACTGAAATAACTTTATGTATCTAATCTGACCATAATACAATAAACATAAAATTGACAGCAAACAAATTTCTACTAAATACATAGGCAAATGGATATTAAAAATTCACTACTGAATGAGTGGTCATTGAAGAAAAAAATTCTTGGAACTAAATGAAAATGAAAACATAATACATAAACCTCTTTTGTGAGTGGATATAAGCCCAGAAGCTTGGAATACCCAAGATACAATTCGGAGACCAAATGAAGCTCAAGAAGAAGGAAGACCAAAGTATAGACATTCTGGTCCTGCTTAGAAGGGAGAACAAAATACCCATGGGAGGAAATATGTAGACAGGGTGTGGAGCAGAGACTGAAGGAAAGGCCATCCAGAGACTGCCCCACCTGGGGATCCATCCCATATACAGTCACCAAACCCAGACACTATTGTGGATG
>BDUI01004699.1:41076-63576 GCA_002335545.1 Apodemus speciosus
AAGGAGAGAGAGAGAGAGAGAGAGAGAGAGAGAGAGAGAGAGAGAGAGAGAGAGAGAGAGAGAGATTTTCCACCATGACCAAGTTTGCTTTTTTCCTGAAGTGTGTATCAACAGATGCAACCCAATAAGTATGCTAAACTACACAAATGAATTCAAAGACAAAAATCATATGTTCATCTCAAGAGATATGGAAAAGACCTTTGACAAAATCCAACACACTGTCATGACAAAATTCCTAGAGAGTCTATGACTAGAGGGAAAATAACTTAACCCAATAAAAGCTATGTACAGGAAACCCACAGTCAACATCATTCTGAATGGAGAAAATCTGGGAGCAATCCTATTGAAGTCAGAAATTAAACAGGAATGGTCACTATCTCTGCTCATTTTCAACACTGTGTTCAAAGTACTAGCTGGAGCAACAAGACAAGAGAAGGAAATTAAAGGGAAACAAATAGGGAAAGGGGAATTCAAGCCATCCTTATATGCAGATGATATAATGTATAAAGATGRAATCTCTATACCTTAGAGATTTCAAAAATCCTAACATGAGACATCCCAAAAATTCTACCAGAAAGCTTCCAGAAGTGATAAAGACATTCAGCAATTTGTCAGTTGACTGAATCAACTAAAGCACAAATCGGTAGGTTTTATATATGGTAATAGCAAGCAAGGAGAAGGGCACATTCCCATTCACAATTGCCTCAAAGAAAAATATCTAAAACATCCCAACTAAGAAAGTGAAGGACTCTACAATGAAAACTTTATACTTTAAATGGAAGACATGAAAAAATATACTAGGAAATGGAAAGGTATCCCACATCAAAGGATTGCTAGAATTAACAATGTGAAAATACCGTTCTACCAAAAGCTACTTGTAGATTCAAAAAAAATCCCAATCAACATTCCTACCTCATTCTTAACAGAAATAGAAAAAAAAACAATTCTAAATTCATATGGAAACACATAACACCTCAGATAGTGAAACTAGTCTTGAGGAAAAAGAACAATGCTGGAAGGCTTACAATTCTAAATCTTAGACAAATTACAGAGCCATAATATTTTTTAAAATGTGGTTATTGTCACAAAGACTGACATGTAGACCAACAAAAACAACTTGAAGACCCAAACATGAGAACACAGCTTCAGTCGCATAGTATTTGACAGACTCCAAAAGTATAAGCTTAAGAACAAAACAAACAAACAAAAAATGGAAAAAGAAGCATCTTTAACATAAGGTGCTAGGGAACGGCATGCCCACAGGCATAAGAATGAATTTAGACTTGTATTATTCACTTTGAGAAAAAAATTATCCAAATGAATCAAAGACCTAAACTTGAAATGTACAGAACCAAAACTGCTACAAGAAACTGTGGGCAATACCCTTCAGGATAATGTGTTAGAAAAGATTTGCTGAATAGGACTCCATTGAACTAAGGTTAATCATTGACAAGTAGGACTTCACAAAACTAAATCCTCTGCACTGATAAAGAAACAATCAACAGGGTGAGTAGAAAACCTACAAAATAAGAGAAAATCTACCAGCTATACATCTGACAGAGGATTAATACTATATAATATATATAATATATCATATATATATATATATGAAACATTAAAGATACATTCAAAAGATGGGCCTGTAACGTGAACAAAAAATTCTCAAAAGAAAAATAAAAACAATGGCTAAGAAATATCTCAAAAATATTCATAGTTCCTAGCAATTAAAGGAATGCAAATCAAAATAACTGAAATTTCTTCTTACCTCAGTGAGAATGGCAAAGTTTAACAAAACAACCTACAGCAAATGCTGGAGAGGGGTAAGGGGAGAAAGAACCCTCATTTGTTGTTGGTAGGATTGCATACTGGTACAGCCTCTGTGGTAATCAGTTCGGAGAATTATCAAAATTCTAAAACCAAATCTATCATATAAGCCAGCACTCCTACTTTCTGGCGTAAGCCCAAGGAACTACATATCCTATTCCACAGATACTTGCTCAGCCATATTTGTTGCCACTCTAGTCACAGTAAGTAGGAAATGGAAATAGCTTAAATGCCCTTCGACTGAGTAATAGTGAAAATGTAGTACATATGAATACTATGGAATACTAATCATATATAAACATAAGTGAAATCATGAACTTTTTACTTAGGTGGGTGGAACTAGAAGCAGTCATCATTAGTAAAGTAAGTCAGACCCAGAAAGATGAATATCACATGTTCTGTTTCATCACAGGCTCCAAATGCTAAATCATCAGACATGAGTACATATCCATGAGTAACTACAAGTACAAAGGAACCATGGCTCAGGCAGGAGGTAGAGGAACCATAAAGATGGCAGAAGCAGGATACAAGTGATCTGATCAGGGGGTGAGGAAAAAAAAGACAAGAGGTATTCTAAGTAATGAAAAGACAGAGACAAACACAGAAGAAAGAGGGACAAGGACAAAATCACATCTGAAAATTTCATAAGGACTCACACTATGAACTACCTAAAAGCAAAACCTATAATACAACATATATCTAATCATTATATAATAATTAATATAATAGTAAACAAATTAAGTTTCCTTATATGGACTCTCCAAGAGCCAAACACCACCTAACAAAAAGCCCCAACAACAGGAACCAAAAATCCTCATTTGAGTTATTGGTCAGGGTTGTTCAAGAAACTCCCAAAACACTTCAGGCTGTTTCTATTGCTGGTGGTTGCCACCCTCGCCAAGAGATGGAAGGTAAGTCCCTATTGCTGAAGACTCCATGCTTTTAGAATGAGGTGTAGAGGTCCCTAAGTTGGAACTTACTTGAGTTGCTCCTCCCTGAAGTCAAGTTTCCATAGAACTCAAGATCAGTATGTAAGCCTCCAAAGGTTGGGCACAACAACAACCAGGATGACATAATAACCCTAAGGAGTGGCAGTAGTGGCAAGTTTACCTAAATGGTAAACTTGACACTCTCTAATTGGATTTAGGGCCTGCTCAAAAAGAGAAAAGTTATATCTGCTACCAGAAATCTAACCAACTACCAACAGCCAGTTAAATCATAGATCTTAGAGGAGAACCTACAACTGCTGCTTTAATAAACCAGCATAATCCCCAACAACCATCTAAACATTTGCTTTTCTACCCACAAATAGGTGTAGTGTTCATCCCTCATCATGCAAACTTCTCTTTGCAATAGACTAAGGCCATCAAAGAAAACCATAACTATTCAAACTTTTGTGTTGTGGAGCCCAGTCCCAATGGATTAATCTATAAAACATTCCTTTCCCTAATGCCTGGGGAGCATTGCAGAAGAGGGGACAGAAAGATTTGAAGAACCAGATTAAGGAATTTTCTGTGAGATTGTTGTGTTTCCTAGTAATGTCTGAAGCCTCACACATAAAAAAAAAATATCATCACTATGATTATGTAAACGAGCCAAAGACATTAGAAATACCAAAGTGGGTGAGGGAAAGAACACATGACCTTCATCCCTACCCCAAAAATTTACAGGTACAAGGAAATGTTGAAAGTGAGAGAAATAGCCTTCCTTGGGAAGAGGACACCAATTTGTTTTCCAATTCCAAATAGTCAGTTTTTAAACATACATATAAGTAACACTTTACAGAGTGAGCAGATTATATTTGGGAATTTATGAATATGCATATGCATCTATGCATGCAACAACAATTAATGAAAAAAGAGGCCATGAATTCAAAAGAGACTAAGGCAAATATATGGAAGCATTAGAAGGGGGAGAAGGGAAAGGAGAAATGATGTATTTATATTATAATGTCAAAAGTAAAAGAAAAAGTAAAATATAATAATGATGATGATAATTTGTTACCTGATAATAATATTCTCCAACATAGTAAAAGTCTTAAATCTAATGAAATAATTTTAAGAAAATATCGCATTTTTAAAAAAAATCTATTTCTTGCTCTAAAATCTAGGTAGATTTTATACTATAAACAGTGGTCAAAATTCTAAGTCATACAGATTCATCCATACAGAGTAAAGTGGGATTGGCTGTATGAGAAAAGTCCTTTCCAAGAATAACACCAGCAAGTGCTTTGTGTCACTCATACATCCATTCATCCATGGAGTGTGTGCATTAAACACCTTCAAATATCTTCAGTTACAAAACTTATACTCAACAAATATTTGTTGAGAAGTCAGCAGGTACCAAACAATGGTCAAAGTGTTGGAGACTCAGTAGAGAACTAATCAGATAGGATTATCAGGAGAGATAATACCATGAACAATCACACTATGAGAAGTATGGTGAAGGAAGCAAGAGTATGATGGGAGGTAGCTGTTGAAGAATATCCGTGGATATGGCATCAGATTTGACAGGCCAATTGCAAGACTCCATCATGAAAAGGAAATATAAGTAAAGGGACAGTAAAAGCAAATGCTCTGATGCTGGGACAAATGTGAATTAAGAGAGCAACTGTAGAACTGGAAGCACAGGGGCCATGCAAGAGGGTGATGTTGAATGAAGAAGGAAAGGTGAGCAAGATGGGTCCATGCCGTGTTTTCCACAGTGAGACTCCCTTCTGCATGTGACTGAGAAGACTACAGATGATTGTATACAAAATCACATTTGCCTGCTAAAGAAAATCACTCACTTCTGAGTGTGAAATTGATTATAGACAACAAAACCAGAATGCTAGCGACATATCATCTGATGTTTTAACTTACAGACATAGGCTAGGTCGTAATAGTAAATACAGGAAGAAGATAGATCTGAATGTTTCAGAGATTGAATTGTCTAGAAATATGAATAGAGTTATTTTAGGGAGCAATAAAACTGAAAAATAAGAAACTAAATCTAGATATATGACATAAATAATTGAATTGAGGGGGATAAGAATGATCCATTACTAATATTAATATAGGATTCCTTGAAAGAGGAAGTGGTGTTGTGTGTGTGTGTGTGTGTGTGTGTGTGTGTGTGTGTGTGTGTGTTTCCTGAAGCCCTGACAAGGCATGCTTCTCAAGTAACTTTTTAATATGTTGTTTAAGATGCTTATCAAAATTTAATATATATCAAATGGTACTTGCATCTATGAGCCTGGAAATTTTACTTTCTGATATGAATTTGGAAATATTAGCATATAGATAGATAGCTAAAACCATATGCCTAGAAGTTTCCAATCAAAGGAATTGTATAGGCAAATGTGCTTAGCACAAAGCATTTGAGGAAGAAGAGGAGAAATCAGTGAAGAAGGCGAGGGTATGAGCATGAAGTGGATCTAGTTAACAACAGTGTTTTTCTTTGACACATTCCCAGTATTCATTGGCCCTTTTAGCTCATTTCCCAGCTCTGTCTTTGAATAGATGGTCTAGGCTTTAAGCTCATTGCACAGCCTAGAACAGAAAGAGGTGAGATTTTATGGATAGATTTACACTACGTTAGACAAGCAGCACCTATATTCCTGGAGAAAAAATGCCAATGTGACTGATTCCTACAAGAAGTAAGTGGAAATGGGGAGGGAAGATAAAGAAAAAAAGAGAATAAAGTTAAAGATGGAACCTTTCTGGACTGCTCTTCTCAACAGCATTGGCCTTCTTCTGCCTTCATCTTATACTACGATTTCTCCAAAGGCCTCCAGGAGAGCCAATCTTGCATCTGACCAGACACATGCATCCCAGGATAGCTATGCTACAGCTCTATACAAAACAGTAAATTTCGAGCTGGAGAGATGGCTCAGCCGTTAAAGGCTAGGCTCACAACCAAAACAGTAAATTTCTTTGAAGCATTCTGAAATTGTGGTTGTTGTTGTGACTTGATTATATCATTCTTGAATATGAACCTTGCAAATGACAATGTTGTTCTATAATGTCTAAAGGTTGAGTGTGTCTGTCAAAACAAAAGGAGAGACCCTTTTGGTCACAAAGCTAGAAATAATAGACATTTTTCCTATGGCCTGCTATTGTGTGGTTTCTTAAGTTCTTTGTGTTCTGGGATCAGTTCTCTGATAATTATTTAGTAGTCCTTTATAATTCCAGAAGCCTTGGAAATTGATTAGGGGGATCAGGCCATAGTGAAGTAGTTAATTTCTGTCTTTTATATTTAACAAACATCTGCTACTTTTCAGTCTATTGGAATTATGCAGTCAGACTAAGCTGTGATTTGCCCAGTAAGTTTCTGAGCCTAAGGTATAGTTTCTTCCTGCTCTGAACCAGGAAGTTTGGAGAAAATTGTATAATCAGAATCCCGTGACTACACTGGTGATAGATGTACTCTTTTCCACTACATACTGAAGGTAAAGTTTATGGTAATAATTCATTAGCTTTGCCTTCTCCTTTCCTTTAAGGACCTTTAGAGGGTTGTCATGAATGGTAATACTAGCCTACTGTTGGCACCTGATTCTGTGCCGTCTACAGTTTCTCAGGGGCACCTTTCTGAAATTCACAGGGTCATCTCTTGCCACCGAACTCACCTAGAATGAATTCTAATTCTCAAAGCAATAAAGATTTCCTGTTTAACTGACTTAAGAGTGGATTAACCCAAAACAAGACAAGCAAAGTAGCACCAATCCTCTAGGAGCAATACCAACACCAGTATCCCTGGCTGTCTAAGAAATCCCTTTGGATTAGATGTTAAAGAACAAAGACCATGAGCAGGACACAATCTCAATCCCCAGATAAGCCAGCTTTAACCTTGGAGCAGAAAAGACTTATTGAGCCACCTAACAGAGTACCTCAACAGAATAGGTTAATAGCGATTTTTTTCCTTTCATGGCAAGTCAGGAGGAGGCAATTGTGGCTCTTGGTTTTAGGTTCAGGCTTTAAGTGATTTTAAGGGTCCACTTTGCCCATTTGAATTTAGCATGACATGTAAAGATCCACTATTCTGCTGAAGAAGCTATGTGATAGAACAACAACATAAGAAAGCTCTTGGAAAAAAAACCAAGAGGGGAAATATGTGAACCCCAGTCAACATAATTGATTCCCACRAGGTAAGCAATGCTTGAACCTTAAGTCCTGCTGTGCTACCCCAGTGGATCCCATGTGAATGAACAATTGGTTGTGCCTTCTAGAACCTGTCATGATGCTTTACTCATAAAATCATAGTCAAAATGTCTATTGTTGGCTACCAACTTTCTAGGAGATTCATTCATGCAATAACAAAAATCACAAAACAAATATTCATGTTTTCATAGGGTTATCTCTTTATATAAATGAAGCTCATAAAGATTGTATGTTTATGGTTACACTACTGTGTCCTAGAAATCCCATGTGTCTGCTTCTCCCTCTTCCTCTTCCTTACCCTCCCCCTCTCTCTTTTTCTGTCTGTCTGTCTGTCTGTCTGTGTGTTTCTGTACAAGGTATATACTTGCTTTGAATACATATCAAATACTTACTGATCAATTAGTGTGACAATAGCAGGAAAGGAACAATGAAAAACTCRCAAATAAGTTCTAACTCTAAGTTTCTAGGCTCAGAAGCAAGTTTTCCAGTTAAGAATTTCCATCTTGTTCCTATGTGCATGTTTCCAAATTCTTCTGAAATCACTGCTCTGTGTCTGGGAGATACTGTGAACGCTAATGCTGGCTGGCACAGCCTCTCAGACTCTACTTGGTCTTCAGTGTGTTTTCTAGCCACTAGCTAATCTAGTTTAATTTTTACAAACGTATCCAGGGAAGGTACAGATTTTATTATGATCATTTCACCTGAAGAGTAACTAAAATATGGAACATAGTACAAAAAGCATCAATACATAGGTAGCTGCTTATCAGCAAAGCTTTTCTATAGCCAAATTAGATCCTTCCTATAGATCACCCTTAGGTGAGGTGTCCTTTTCACACCATATTTAGGCAACTTGAAACACCTCAGTGGGTTTGTACTGCAAGGTCTATTTGTATTCCTAAGAGCATCAAATTATTTAATGAACTGGAGTAAAACACCATGCTTAATGGAACCCTTTTACCTCAATGGGAAATACCTACAAAGCAGCTATCTGCATCTTAGCACTCAGGATCTAACATCATTTCAGTAGGGAACAAAATTACACAGACAGCCCTACAGTCGGCTTCCTAAAACCTTTAGCCTCACCAAACATTGACCTATCACCCTGTATCATCAAACTCCTAGTTCACCCACCTGTCCACATCTAGCCTTCGACACCTTCAAACCATCCCTCACAAACCCACATATGAGAGTCTTCAGCTACAGGGCAACACTGATACGAATTCCCAACAGGGAAACAAAACAAAAAACAAAAACAAAATGAACAAACAAACAAAAAAAGTAGTGTCTCTCTTAAATTTCCTTTCTACCTTCCACCTAATTCTCATTCCATCCACCACAGTCACACGGATGCAGACCAAAGGAATGTAAGAGCATAGCATTCATCTTGCAACTGTGGCACACAGCACTTCAATCTGCAGTGTGCCCGAGGTATAATTATGAGGATTACCTTGCATGTGTGAAGCCTCCTTGCAGCTTTATCGTCCATATAGAAAGCAATTCGTCTGTCTTCTATTATGTTAGCTTTGGTTTCCTTTAGGTTCTGGGAATGTGGTCTAGTGTTTGTTTTCATGGCTGCCAACGTTTAAACCTTCCAAGTGGTTTTGGATTCCACATCTAAGCATCAAATAGCTAATGTTCAACACACGCTATGTCCTCAGTCAAAACCACAGAAACTCCTTAAAAAAATTTAAACCACAGTTTTTGTCATGCAACTATTGTAAATCTGTGTTCAACGTCTTGTTTAAATTTTATTTCAACCTTTCTCTAAGTGGCTGCCCCTTTGGCAAATGGTTTCTGGGAATGTTTATATCACAGGCACTTATGAAACTTGACTGCAGTCATTGCTGGGGATTTAAGGAGGCTAATCACTTCATTTCTGCTTCGGAGTCAATATTCTTGTGCTCACTAACTAGAGCACTAAATGGAAAATATGCCTCTGCTTAAGGAGAAGAGAAAGGCAGTCTCGGGAGAGCAATAGGAAGGATGCTCTCCATTTCTTCTCCCTCTCTTTGGATTGATTCACATGAATAGAAAACTATCACAAAGATGATTCTTCAGAAATTTTAATTATTACATAATGTAAACAACAGTTGTTGAAGCTGTCAAAGCTTATATGGAGGTGTGTATTGTAATCGTTTTCCCTAACCATATATTTATGAAACTTTTGCTATGAAAACCAAAAAACTAATTTATTAGTCAAAGGGAAGTTACTTAACCAAATCATGTAAAACCAATAAGGTTTAAATAAAGAATTTGTGTTTTCTACTTTCTGCTTGGGAAGAAAACATTAAATTTTAGTGGTTCATGATTTGATCTGTCAAAATAACTTGACAATTTAATAATAATGATAGGCTAGTTAAAGGCTACTTCTTATAGGTGATAAGGAACATTTGTGTTCATTTTAAAAAGAAAATTGCTATTCTAGTTTTGTCAGCAAATAAAATGTTAACTAATGTTGCATACTGTTAGTTAGCATGTGATGAACTTCCCTCGACTTAATCACTTAAAATCCAACTGTTTCATTTGAATGTGGATCTGTTGACTAGGAACTTGGACAGTGTGGACTCCCTGACTTGTGTTCTTAACTAGGATAGTGTCAGAGGCTGGAAACCAGCTGGAAAGTTCAGCGAGGTCATGAGTCTCTGACCCTGCTTCTTGCTTTTGGCAAGCTTTCTTTATGCTTCTCTTATGGTCTTGTCACACATCCGGCTGAGTATATTCATAGAGTGGATGTTGTACATGGCATCTGACCCCCAAGGAGAAGAGAGGATTGTCAGGAGTCATGAAGGCCAAGATCAGCACGAATATAATAAGATATCTTTTGTAGTCTTTTGATGAAAGCAAACCATTGAGAAGTTGGGTCTGATGGTGTAAGCCTGTGATCTTAGGTATTTGGGAAGATTTGGCAAAACCTCAAATTCATGGCCAGTCTAGCACCTTAGAAAAATCCTGTCTCAAAATGAAAAGGTATAAACACACACAGTAGAGCAAATTCACATTCCCTGTTGAAATGGATGAATCAGTACATACAAAGAATCAAGAGGTTGTTGGTGGCCATTTTGGAACTCTCCAACATGTTTTTACTATTCTCAGCCTTAAAGTGCTTGTTTGTGGAAAATCTTATTTTAGATATTTAACCTCAAGTATCTTGAAAATTTCTATCATCCAGTGACAATATAATCTCAATTTTAAAAGCAACCTAAATTGAAAAGGCTGTTTGGGTAGTGAAATGACAAATGTCTTTGACCTGTAATATATCAGAACTATCAATTTAATAAAAACTACTAGTATAGTTTTATGGCTAATCTTATTTATCAACTTGACTACATCTGTTATCAATTAAAACTCAAGCATGCCTGAAAGGAATTTTTATGATTAAATCATTTAATATGGGAAAACCCACCTTAAGTCTGGGCCACACCTTCTTGTGGCAGCCCACATAAAATGACACAGAAAAAGGCAGCCTTTGTTAGTTCCCTGCTTGCTCTCACTCTCACTGTCAAATTTATCTATCTAGTTGCTGAGGCATTCCTTTTCTGATATTAGAACTTACTTCTGGATTCTAACAGAGACTGAAGGCTGGTCGTTCTCAATGCATTCCCTGGAACTTCCTCTCATGCTGAAGTCAGACAAGGTAGCCCAGCTAGAAGCACATATCCCATGTACAAACAACAACTTGTGGGTTAACCCCCATTCCAGTTGTTCAGTACCCACAAGAAGACCAAGCTGCACATCTGCAACATAGATGTGGGAAGACCTAGGTCCAGCCCATGCGTGCAATTCAGTTGGTGGTTCAGACTCTGAAAACCCCAAGGGACCAGATTAGATGACTCTGTTAGTATTCCTGTAGAGTTCTTATGCCCTTTGGGGCTCGCAATCCTTCCTCCTATTCTTCCATAAGACTCCCCAATCTCCATCCACTGTTTGCCTGTGGGTATCTGTGTCTGTCTAAGTTGGCAGCTGGTGGAGCCTCTCAGAGGACAACATGCTTATGTCTGCAAGCGTAACAGAGTATCATTAACTGAAGAATGGATAAAGAAAATGTGGTACATCTACACAATGGAATATTATCCAGCTATTAAAAACAAAGACAACATGAGTTTTGCAAGCAAATGGATGACACTTGAGAAATTTATGCCGAGTGAGATAACCCAGTCCCTAAAGGACATACATGGTATGTACTCACTTATAAATGGATATTAGCCATAAAATACAGGTACCATGCTACACTCCATAGACCAAAGAAGTTAAACAAAAAGGAAGGCCCAAGCAAGAAAGCTTCCATTTCACTTAGAAGAGGGAGTAAAACAGTCATAAGAGGCAGATGGAGGAAGGGAACTTCAAGGGAGTGGGTGGAGAGGGGAATGAGGTGTTCAGGATCAGGTATGGGGAAGGACAAGAGAGATGGCTAGATGGTCATGAAAATGAATGGAAATCTTCAACTGATGGGGGTAAGAAGGGCACTCAACAGAAAGAGGCAGAGACTTGGGATAAGGGAGACACTCAAGAATCAATGGGGATAGCCTTAACTGTAACTCACAACATTGGAGATATGAAATCTGAAGAGGCTACCTCCTGTAGCCAGGCAGAAACTCCAGTGGCGCAATAGCGACACCAACCTACCCACAAAACTTTCAACACAAAATTTATCCTGTCTACTGGAAATACAGGCATGGGAGATAGAACAGAGACTGAGAGAATGGATGTCCAACCAATAACTGGCCCAACCTGAGACCCATCCCATAGGCAAGCACCAAAATCTCCACCTTTTAAGTCTCTGGTGAGCTTTCTGTTTGATGCAATTTTACATTTCTCTGTAAAGAGATGTCAAATTGCTAAAGGAATCAGGCACATCCCTTGTGACTGCACTGGAAAGAGACTCTTGGAAGTGGCATCTTGTCCTCAGGATATCTTGGGTGTTTCTTCTGTTTGCTGAGTTTACTTCCCATCTATCACTATAATCTTTTATAACCAGAAGTTCAACCTTACGATGAACCTTGAACATTTTTCTAGAAAACCATCAGACCTGTATAACTTTCTTAGTATGGTACCACAATGATTTAGACAGTCGACAAGATGTCTTACATGGGCCTAAAATCACAGTAGAGGACTGGACATAGTATAAATCAACACCCCTTAAACACATACCCACTCACACACCCACACACGTATACATACATTCTCAGATTCGTTCAAACAATACTGTTGATATTTCACGTGTTTGTAATGTTACAGTATAATGTTCATCTTTATTTTTTAATCCAGAAAATCAAATAAATTCTCTTAATTGAAAGCAAATTTGTTGGCAATTTTTCCTTTGTATAGAAAATTTGAGCAAAATTCTAGATTTACAACTTCACTAAAAGGCAGTGAATGTAATGATCATATGAGCAGGTTCCTAATACACTTAGTCTATAGCTGATGCTAGAACCATCAATGAGGCTGAGTGACCAGTATAATCTAGATCTGCATGGTGAAGGCATTGTGAACAAGGCCTCAAGTGCATAGTCCTAAGCTAAGCAAGGATAAGCTATGTCATGCCATGGCTACCTATCCTGTAACAACCTCTTTTACTGCCCTTACCTTCTTTCCTTCCTAAATGTCCTTCTTTCTTATTTATTTATCAAAGGAAAGAAGCAGGAGGACTAGAACTCAAATAAGCAGGTGTTCTCTGAATTTCCTCTAGAGTGATCCGACTCGAACTTCATGTTAACATGAGGAAGCATGGCAAGCTTCTGTCCTTGTGTGGCACAGTCAGATTTTAGTATCACCTGTTTTTATTTGGAATGAAAGGGAACCCAAAAATAAATGAACTGGCTCAGAAGCCCGTGATGAAAATAGCATTGAAAGACTGACTCCGTCTGCAGCTGGCCCTCACCACAGACTGCGCCGGGTCTCCACCTCCCTCCTCCACTTCCCCTCCTATGCCAGGGCAGCTTATTCACACTGCCAGTGAATACTTAACACGGAATTCTTCAAGTACCACTGCAGAGCATCCAGCAAACACAGCTCTAAACTTAGCCTCACATATGTAGCCAGAGACACAGATAAATATAGAGACCTAGAAATACATACAGAATGCCAGAGAAACATGCTCTCTCTCGGCCAGAAACATATTGTGAATATGCAAATACTTCAGTGTCTGCTACTGAAGCTTTGCCCTCTAGCACTTACCTCGCTCTGTCTTTCTCTCTTTTTCTCTCAACACCATATCCCCCTCCACCAGTCTCTACCCATCTGTTTATTTTTTTCCAAACTCCTCATTTTAAAAAAAATATGGTATCACCTCTTTAAAATAAGAAAAAATATGGTGCTACAATTCCGAATGCCAGGTGTAACATATGATTCTGCTTCTGGGAGCTGGGAAACAAAATGTATAAAGGGGGATGGGTGTGTTCAAACTTTCTTACAAAGGTTACCAGAAATGGATTCTTAACCATTTTGTCTGCACTGTGTTCATTCCTTATTAGATTTTAGGTTTGCTTTGCAGTTTAAAGAAATTGTATAATCCAGACCTTGTCATCAACTGGCTTAATTTATTTCCCTGAAATGAGAGGCCTGGCAGGGCCAAGCAAGCCTGGCAGGGGCGGGCCTGCCTCTCAGATGTCTGGATCAGAGAGCTTAGCTATGGGAACAAGTGTTAAAGTGCCATGGACGACAAGTTCCGTGGGTACTTTTCACATCGCATTCTATATAGGTGACATCATTTTGTATACTGACCAGCGCAACTGCATCGTTCTGTTTGATCTACATTGCGGAGATGTGCCTCCGTGAACCAGCARTTAGCACTGATACAAACTGTCTATTCTAGCAAGAAAATGAGACTTAATTAAGCCAATTAGCCAATAAATAAAACAAACATAAGAGGGAAAGAAGAAAATCAAGACAAATTTCTCTTCCAGGAGCTAAATTCCTTGTCTAAAAAGACTATTGGAAAAGGTATTCCAAGAAAGGATCTTGCTATATCTATTCTTTATATTCCTATTTACAGCACTAAAGATCTAGTGGAGTAAGCATCATTATTAGAAGTAACTATTTTCAATAAGTTGCTAGAAAATGGCCATCATTAATCTGACCTACTGAGAAAGATAACATAATAAAGGAATGGGTAGTTCTGGAGTAGCTACCCTGTGCTGGCCTAGCGACCAGACATGAGTTATTGTATTTCATTTCATCTTTACAAACAGCACTGCAGGGGAGGTATAATCCTTGTTTTATGAGAAAGGAAACTGAGACTCTGAGAGGTTAAGTAATATGCTCAAGGCCTCAAGGTTATAAGTGCAACAGCCAGAATTCAATCTGAGCTTTGTCTACAAAGCCCATGTTCTTTCCACTGAATCAACCTAGACAGCAAGTTCAGGGCATGTAAGGCCAAATTGGCAAACCCTGGTCCTGGCAAGCTTCCCCTCAGTTTAGCTGGTTTAAAAGGACAAGGTATCATATCTCCAGTTGGGTCACAATAATTAGATGTGCTCTCCTGGCCTTCAAGTGATGTTGGCCTGGCTCCAGCTCCTATATCAGCATTACTCAATTGAAATCTTATCTGACCCTTGATGAGTTATTAAATCAAAGTCAAATTTAAACTGATGTTCAGAAACTCTACACTTGAAAAACAGGAGCAGAAAATCTAAAGACCTCTATTTGTTCTCTTTGTAAATACTTGCTTTTTAATGTAATTATTGATCTTAAAACAAGCAAAAAGAAAAAGATCAGAGATATTCCTAAGTCACAAGTGGATAAAAGAGAAAACAGTTTATGCTTATGGTCCCAAACAGGTCTAGTAGATACAAGGACTGGTGACTTTAGGGCCATTTACATGTGCAAAGTGTCAAGCAGTAATAAACTGGGCAAGCACAGGTGTCACCCACATAATCCCAGGAGTAAGCAAGAAGGGGGCTTCAAATAAAACAATGTACATAACTTTGAGAATGGGCATTATAAACAGCTCTTCTAACTAGCAGTAACTAGACAGCTATATTGAAATCTGCCACCCTAATATAGCCATACAAAAGTTTGCAGAAATATATGTGTGTGTGTGTATATATATATATATATATATATATATATATATATGAAGAATTTAAATCGACATTACCAGTGATATTTGACTTTCAGTTTCCCTCAGAATAAATTTCACATCAATTCTGAGAGGTCACAGCCACAGTCCAAGGAAGGCAGATCCACTTTAAGGTTCCAGTCGCACCTTCCCAATAACCTCTGTCTTCTACTTCTCTGGAGCAGGGGTGGCTCTCAGGAGGCTAACCAGCAAAACCAAAAGAATACTACTGTTCAAAATATCAGGAAAAAATGCATCTTACATCTCTAAATGGGGGTTTGCCTTCAGCTTATTATTTTAGTGTCTGAGTTGATTGATTGGAAGTTGGGCAAACATAGAAGAAGCATAGGGACTATAGGAGGGAGGAGAGGTGGTAATCTGCTCATTATAGATAGAGATGTCTAGAGATGTCTAGGTGTATAGAGCAGTGGTTCTCATTCTGTGGGTCACGGCCCCATTGGAGTCAAATGGCCCTTTCACAGGGGTCACCTATGAGATTTATATTACGATTTATAACAGTTGCAAATTTATAGTTATGAATTAGCAACAAAACAATTTTATGTTTGGGGTTCACCACAGCATGAAGAACTGTATTAAAGGGTCACAGCATTAGGAAGGTTGAGAATCACTGGTACAGAAGGACTGCTACCACTGCCTGAAAATTCATAGTTTATTTTGTAAAATAAGATCTCAGTGGGAGAGAAAAGGGATACTGTGCAGCACCCAGGGCACATGACACAGCAGAAAACACCCCTGAGACACAGAAGGGGGAATATTCTACATATTCCTTACACGTCTGAGCATTTGCAGCAACATTATTATAGTTTGAATATTGGTGTTAAAGTCTTAGACCCAGTCTCCAGTACTATTGAGAGGTGATAGGAACATTGAGAGGTGGGGCCTACTGGAAATGAACTAAGTCCTTGAAGGCTAGGCCTTGAAGGATAAATGGGACACCCTTCTCTTTCTTGCTTTTTTGCCTCTGAGCTGTGCCCAGATGAACAGGTCCTCTGCAAAATTCCTCTACCATAATATATTGTCTGCCACAGTAGAATCAACTGACCATGGATGGAAATCTCTGAAATAATTATGAGCTGCTGTAAGCCTGTCCTCAGAAGTTGTGTATCTCAGATGTTTTGACACAGTGAGAGTAACCTGGCTAACATGGCCATAGAATATTGGTCTTATTCCACTGTCTAAACTGATTGTGTTAACAGGGACTTATGTCAAGGTTTTAATCAGGCAATTCTTAGTTCTTGTAGGATCCATAATTTGCTTAAGAATATAAGAGTTGTCCTTTCTGCCTTGGATGAACGATGGTCATCCTGAGTCTTTCTTTAAATGTTGACTTAGTCCATGGTATAAGTTGGTTGAGATCCTCAAACTCTACCACCTAAATTATCAGAATTCTATAGTCAAGGTACCTTTTGGATAACATGTATATGAGTCATCAATGAGAAATATATATACCTTCTCTCTAAATACAAGTTTCTTTCTTTATTGCAGCTCTGAAATAACTCTTTTGCCTCTGAGGGATTTGGAAAAAATATAAGTTCATTTGAGCTTCAGCAGATTGTATCTATAAGTACCCATTCATTCAATATTAATAAAATAACTATTATTAATTGAATCCTTCATTGAATACTCCATGTAATCAACACTGGAATGCAAATGTTTACACTGCAGTTGAGAAGGATACAAGTAGTTATGTGCACAATATGATGATAGAGACATGCACAGAATATTTTGCGTATAAAAGAAAACATCATGTAGTTAACATCTGAAGATAAGGAGAAATGATTGAAAGTGTCACAAGTTTTCTAGTGGATGTCACATCTGAATCATAATTAGGCACTGTCTATTAAGAGTTATTGCATGAACTACCTTCAGAATTCAGTTCCTACATACAGAATAAGAAAAGGCATTCTAAAGAATGTATGTATTATGAATGTGCATGCATGTATAGACATAATTGTGATTATATATAATCTCAAGCTCATCAACAAAGTCAAATTTATTAGAAACTTCACACTCATACACATGTACATGCACACTGGGCAACGTAGTGTATGACTACATTCTACTCAGTTCACACAGAGCCCAAGAATGAGATTCCACTTTTTCCAATGTTCTGTCCACTGAGTGTTCAGTGAGGTCAAACGAGACAAGGCAATGTAAGTCTTTGCCTGACAAAAGTCAACATCAGGATATGATAGATGAGCATCACCCAGGAAGTTCTTCTCTTGAGCCTAGAATTTAGCTCTCTGATCTGTAACTCCAAGTCTTTCTCCCATTACCTCTGATTACATTTGTCTCTGGCCCAAAACCAGTCAATAGATCTCTTCAGATCATGCCTCAAATACAACTACTGAAACCAGAGCCAGAGTCAGGATTCACTTATTTACGAATGAATATCAGATCAGATAGCCAGTATCAGATCAAATTTTGTCTGAGTAAAACTCTCCTCCTTTCATTAATAATATTTGTTTTTGCATAAAGCATGGCCTAGATTCCAAAACAACTGGAAGAGACACAATTCAAATTTGAGGTAACTAGGAAGACTGCAAAGACTCTGAAGTTCTCATTATGCCGGGCATTTTCCAAAGGCTTTGGTGACTGGTGATGTTCCCAGAGGTACTGATGACACCTTCCATTGTTCTTATTTATCCCCGTGGTTCTCTGTATGACTTTGTCCATGCAACGGACTCTCCAAATCCATAAACACAAGCCATTTAATATAAGTTGTAGGTGTCCATATGTCAGTGAGAGATAAATAGGGGCTATATAAACGTTCCTATAGAACACTAGATGGTGACAATCCTATTTGGTATCTGAAAATCAGTTGGTGCCCAGAATAAAATTTCATTTGATAATTCAGAATCATGTAATTGGTATATGTACAAAAAAAATGTATCTTTTCCATAGAAAATACATATCTGATAACCTCAGCAGTGTTCAAATGTATATGTGCCTCCTTTGCCACCACTAATGATAATGTGCTCTAGCCTGATTTTAGTTGACTGAAGACATGAGAACAAAGGTGAAGATGACTTTTATCTTAGGGTTTTACTGCAATGAACAGACACCATGACCAAGGCAAGTATTATAAGTACAACATTTAATTGGGGCTGGCTTACAAGTTCAGAGATTTAGTCCATTATCATCAAGATGGAAACCTAGCAGCATCCAGGCAAGCACAGTGCAAGAGGAGCTGAAAGTTCTACATCTTCACTGGAAAGCTGCTAGCAGAAGACTGACTTCCGGGCAGCTAGGATAAGGGTCTTAAAGCCCACACCCACAGTGACACACCTACTCCAAAAGGGCCACACCTTCTAATAGTGCCACTCCCTGGGCCCAAGCATATAAAAACTGTCAGCTCAAGACATTGAATTGTGTTCTGGTCATTGACTTCTTCCTGTATTTTATGTGACTACACTAAAATCACCTCCCCAACTTACGAAGTGCTTTTTTTTTTTTCAATCTTCTTTTCTCCCATCCCCCTAAAAGTTCTGCTGTGCAAACTTTGTCTTTTGAACAGAAAGATGCTTTGTGTCCTGACAGCATGGAAGACTGCAGTGCACACTGTGGATGGCTGGAGTTTCCCCTTAAATGAAATACAGGGGCCATAACTCAGTTTCTCTGGCAATGAACCTCAGAGCCCATTCATCAGAATGTGGCAGACATTTATCTCCTCAAATACGCCAAGGCAGATGGAAATCGCATCTAGCCTCCTGTCAAAATAAATAACCCAAATATTGCCCCCTGCCCTGAGAAGACCCAAGCAGATGAGCAGTCATAGATCAGCCAGCCAGAGGCAGAAGCAAAGCAAGCCAGCCGGCTGTCAACCTTTGCCCCACTCCCGCCTTCCCTTGGTGGGCAAGCAGGCTCATTTCACAATGGGTGGGCCCTTCCAGGTGAGGTTTGTGCTGAACCTCAGAGAAAGGAGACCAGGGCTAATGTGCTATTTTCACTCTAAGCTTCCAATCAAAATCTCTTTGAGGTTATTGGAAATGGAATTTATTTTCATTTTCCACACTAAACAAACATTTGCAAGATTGCTCCCTCTAAGAAACATTTGGGACAGCAATCTCCCTACCTTCTTTGGACCAAATTATGCTTTAAAATCACTAGAATAATAAATTTCAGCAAGCATACACTACGTGTGTGTGTGTGTGTGTGTGTGTGTGTGTGTGTGTGTGTGTATCATCACCCTTTTTAAAAGTTAAAGTGTTTGAAAATATTTTTTAAACCAATCTTAAAGAAATTCGGGGGCCCAGAGAGATGGCTTAGCAGTAGAGAGTGAGCACCACTCTTTCAGAGTACCTGAGTGCCATCCGTTCCAGGACCCATGTCGGGCAGCTCACACCACCTGGAACGCCAGCTTCAGGAGATCTGGTATCCCGTTCTGATCACATATATACATATATGTACATAATTAAAAACAATAACAAATATTTTAAAAAGAAATAGGAATAAACAAAACTAATTAGAGGGTCAGCTTTTTAAATATTCACATTTCTTAATTTATTATATTTAAAGTATCTTTATGTCTATTCAAAAATAGGCTCAGTGCATAAGTAGCCTTTCCTTACTATAATGTTGGTTTTGTGTTAAAATTTCTTGTTAAATTCTAATTTGTAACCTTAAGTTGATGAATTTAATCCACTACATATCACAAAGACCCRAACCTCAATTTAAGGAAGCACTAAACCAAGATTTGCTTTCAAATTCTGCACATTTTTGTCTCTTTTGATAAAGTATTGTCGGATCCTTAGAGCTTGGATCAGGGTGGGGAGGTTATCAATTTGAAAGTCTAACAAAGGTAGTATTTTCTTTCCTCTAACAATCTGACCTTTCTCCATCTTTTCTGTATCATTGTTTACAATGGTTTTAAGATGGACAAACTCTTAAGCAGAGATGAAAAGATGCCTCTGCAATTCTAACTTACCAGAATACCCACCTTATGTCCTAAACACATATTTAAAAGTGCCTACTATGCAGGCCAGAATTAGCAAAACAACTACAGGTAGCTGAAAAGGATTTTTCAAATGACAAAAATATAGGTGACTTGTTTTTGTTACAGAAGAGAATGGGGCCTACAAAATGAAGCCTCTGGGACAGACTGGGCAGGACTTGACAGTCCAAACAGGCAGTGGTAGGAAACTTGACATGAAGGGCAAAGACACCTGAGCATCTCCTTGTGAAGGAAATTAAAAGGTACGAAAAACACCGTAAGCACATTTTCTGTAAGTAAGTTGAGGTGTGTCTGTGGGTGGCCAAATACTAAATTAAGAAATGCGATTGAGCCCTGAGAGACTAGATCCTGGGACTTCTATTGTAAAGTTTTTAGCAACTTGTAATCTTTTAAAAAGTGATGTGCTTTTTAATTTACTTTCCCCTTCCCCACCGTGTGTGTGTGTGTGTGTGTGTGTGTGTGTGTGTGTGTGTGTGTGTGTCTGTGTCTCTGTGTATGTGTGTGGTGTGTATGTGTGTGGTGTGTTTGTGTGTCTGTGTGTATGTGTGTGGTGTGTTTGTGTGTGTGTACGTGTGCGCGCGCATTCATCTCACAGCTTAAATATGCCTTCTATGTCATTTGAGATAGCATCTCCCACTCATAGCTTCATATACAGGCTTTCTGTCTCTGCTTCCCATCTCACCATAAGGACATCAGAACTACAGACTGCTACCTGTAGTTGTTTTGCCATCTTTAGGTATGTGGGTTCTAGAAGTTCAAACTCAAGTCCCCACACTTGAACAGCAATGTTTTACCCACTAAGTCATCTTCCTAGCCTTGATGAGCATTTTCAAATGTAATATTGGAAAGTCTGTATTTATACATTTATATGCACACAAAGGTACTCAGACGTACACCATCATTAATATAGAATTAATATCCAAAGGATCATTGGCAGCCCTTTCCTGAATAGCTAGCTACTTATTGAATATGATATAGAAACAGCTAGTCCTGCCCATTGCCTATGGCATTAAAGAACTAAGCTGCAGTTCACATCTCCCTCCCTAGTCTCCATTTTACACTGCTCCAATCCATGCCCATGCTTGCTAACTTTCAGAAAGTATATTCCTTCTTCACATTTATATGAGCAGAGGGAAAAGCAGGAAAGATGAGGCAAAGGAAGGGAAAGACACACACACACACACACACACACACACACACACACACACGCGCGCACGCACGCACGCGCACACACACACACACATACACACACACACACACACACACACACACATTAGAAACAGAAATTAAAAGTGTTCACCAACTCATTCATCAGAGATACCCAGGTATTAGGCTGTCACTCAGAAGACTGGAGAGAAGAAACAATAAATACTATCTGAAAATTAATAGAGAAGTTGACAGAACAGACTCAGGGAAAGGTCAAGACCAAACTAAACTTCCAGAAACTAAGATGGCAGGGTAGCTAGTAGGGATGTGCTAGCCTGGATTGAAAGCTCAAAGACCAGAACCTTTGACCAAGTCCCATGGGTCTCTCCTTAGTGAACCAGCACGGTTCTGTTGTTTTGCAGTACCCATACCTCTCCCTCATCTCCACCCAACTATACTCACCCAGTAGTGTTACCATCCAAACACTGAAGGCCTTTGGGTTGTGCATCACTGACCTCGGACATTTATTCAACAAATGATTTTTCGGAACTCTAGTTTAGCTGCCAAGAATCTAGACATTTCCAAAAGAAAAATAGCTTATTACTGACAATGTTTTTAAACCAGGAAGCCATAAAGCCTTTGGTAATACCCCTAGCTTCATTCATCAAACCAGGCATTCTAATAATTGCCTGAAGGCAAAGGGCACTAGATGACAGATGGCCAACAAAACACACAAGCAAGTGTGAGCACGTGCATAGGCACACACACAAACACGTGCACACACTTGAGCATGCACATTCCCCATAGCAACATGAGCAAAACCCACAAGCCTTTTTCTTCCATAAATCTGACTTCATCATTCTGCTGTCTCTAAAGGAAGTTCATAATTCTGTCTGCTTTGCCGAGCTCCCGTACAATAGAAACAGTCTTCACTCAGTTTTTTTTCCTTATAAGCATTTCGACCCCATCATTTAACACAAAAGTACAGCTGTTCTCACTGGAGGCTTGGCCCTTTTCCAGAAGAACCGAAAGATGCCCTGTTTAGTCCCTAATACTTTTTAAAAAATGAGGTAGTGTCTATTTCTGCCTCCTTGAAAGGCAGGTCTAGGGGACAGATGGCAGGGAGCAGGAAGTCCCTGAAATCAATTGGCTCTGTGGAAAACTGTGAATGGAGGACATCCTTCATTTGCTCTAACCATAATGCATGGGGCTTGCATTTTGTGCTCTATCAAATCAAACCTTCCCCAAGGGAAACCTGATTCTTTTAGGCTCCGTCTCTGCTCCCAGAGCACAGACACACAGCCTCCTCCAATAAGTCCCCATTACTGCCGACTGCATTGGTTTCAGAGCCAAATCCCAAG
>BDUI01004699.1:66076-69121 GCA_002335545.1 Apodemus speciosus
AGGGCTCCCTTTGTTTGATTATAGGCTGTCAGGTTTAGGGATTCTGATTGAATCAAAATTTGAAGCAAACTAAAAACACATAATAATTACGCTATTTAAGCACTGTTGACTACTGTATAAGCAAAGGAAGTGCTCTACAAATGAAGACCCCTGCACAAAAGCTTTCTAAAATGTACTGCTTGCACAATTAGCATTGGCAGAATGTGAATTAGATGGTTGTTTTCCCTGATCCTTTAAATTTTTTTTCTACAGTTGATGAGTTTTGTGGCAAAACACCATGCATTAAATCTGTTAACTRGGCAAAAATATTTTAAGGCAGGCTTGCTCTGCCCTTCCTCCCAACCACCCCCTCACCTCCTGCCACCCCAACCACAGCTGTGGACTTGTCTGACCTACAACAACCATTCCAGCTTTCCACTAACTCAGGGCCGCCGTAGTGTTATTATTAGAGGCGGAAAGGATTCCGCATCACTTACATGGTGTAAAGCTGAACAAATAAACAAGTAGTGCTTAGGCCGTCTCCCGATCATGCTGGGCCGCCATTTTTGAATGCACTCTTTCAAAGAGCAAGTGACCCTTCTTTCTCCAGCTTGTAACATGTCTTTGTTTTCCCTCAAAAAGAAGGAAATTCACCAAGAGAAGGGGATATCCACAGAGTTCCCCAGCAGGAACATTACTCTGAAGTGGCTCTTGACCAGCTGAGCTCTTGCAAAGTGTAACTTTTACAGCCACGAAGGAGCATGTCTTATTTGGGTTCATTAAATTTTTTCTTACTTGGCAAAGGGCTGACCAAACTCACAGCTGTGGAGAAAAACTAACCCTACGGTGTTCTTCTAGTCTATTCAGAACCAGGCAGGGTTCTATTTGAAAGTCATGCCCAGATTTAGATCTTGTAACTTTGTCTTTGTAAAATAAAGAAAAAAAAAGAATTCTGTTGTTCAGGTAAGATGTGGATCCTGCTTTGTCAAATCTCTGGTGTTGTCAGGAAGAGGAACAGTGAGATATAACATGAGGTGATATACAGAAGTCCTACCTGCATGAGGGGAAGTCTCAGACTCAGAGCTGTATGAAGAAACAAAACAAGCCAGGCACATCCTTCAGCAAGTACCTGGCCTCACAAAGGAACTACATTACCCAGCATTCYATGCCACCAGGATTCAGAGTCAGAGGCTTCCAAAGCAAGGTTCAGGGTTTGTAAAGCAAAAGATTCCCTTCCCCAGAGAAGAGCTGTTCTTCCTATGGCTGTGCATCTGACACACCCAGTCTTACAAAAGTCACTTTGAGGTTGTCACAGGTTGCTTGTGCTTTTTGGGTCTCCATACTTTGTCAGCACAAGCAGCTTCCTTCTGACATGGCTACAGCCCTCCTCCTGGATATGTGAACTTCTCAGTATTCAATCACTTACTACTTCATATTGCCTGAGCAACAACTGATACAAGTAATAGGCACCCTACCTGAGAAAGAGAAATCCAGATGGCAAAAGCCAAACAATCTTGAAGGATAGATTCTACRGGGYGAGGGGATGGGGGTGGGGGGTTGTCTTCAACTCCATCCATGCCTARAAAACCTCCTTCCAACAAAGCTTTATTGAACTCTGTGGTGCTCTACAGATCCACTGGTAGACACATGAAGAGGTATGTTCCTCTAGCCCAATAGTACTTCCAACACAGCTGTCATTAATGAGGGTAACAGCAGAAATGTAATTGAGCAACCAAACCAACCCATGTTGTAAACACAGCTATATCATTCCCTAACCAGCCATGTGGCTGGGTTTATCCTCTGAGCAGCTGCTTCCAAGTTCCTGTCCTAAAAGCCATTATGAGATTAGACATCATAGTTCAAGGACCCAGCTCAATAACTGACACTTTTGTCCCCTACCAGGCACTACCCTTCCTCAAAGCACCTGAGAGGTTTATGTCCCAGTGTCCCCAAATCCTAACTTAATACACTGTCTTGTATTTAAAAGTTGTTCAATAACTCTTGAATGAATAAGTGCTGGAATGAATAAACACAAGAATAAACTGCATCGTAATAATTAATGCCTGCTAATTATTGCCTGAATTATTCACATTATAATTGAGTATAAAGAACATAGTGTAGAACACTACGGCTCATTCTAGCAAAGAGGAAGCAGTCTTCCATAAGTCAAAGAGGGAAGGGGACACCAATCTAAGTAGTGACACATAAAGGCAAATAGTTGAAATGAACTTTCAGTGTACGACATCATTTTCTTGACTAGGCATCTTCTGGTCCCATGTGGATGATGACTGACCTTTCTGCCCTGCAGTTAGGATGGGCCCCTTGTACCTTGTTGCACTGACTCTGAGCCCCGTGATTTCCTGAGCCCTGAGCAAGGCTCCTACGCATTAAATAAGAGCCCCCTATGAGTGAGACAGGTTCTCATTTCTGCTGAAGGAAATGAATTCAGAAAGAAAATGATTATCTCCTGGGAGTAACACCCACACAGTTATCACTCAAGTGATCCCACAAGGCTCTGAACCCGACTGAACAAGCGCTTCATGAAGCTTCCTTTCAAGGGGTTTCTTTGTCATCGGTAATTAGGAAACACTTTTATAGTCTGATTAAATATGCTCAATCTACGTCAATTTTGTGCTTATTTTTAAACTAAACCCATTGTTTCCCTTTTCCTAATTTTCTTTTCTTTTTAACCTATGAATCTCTAATTTAATATCAGTTCCCCCTTCTAACTCCTTCCCACATCCTCTTTCTCATACCTTAGCRCAGATGTCAATAACAATATTCCAAAATCATTCCTGAGTGGCATCTTTATTCATCGTAATTTTTTTATTCCCCTTTTAAAAGAGTCTCAGGTCTGGACACTCTCTAAAGGCCTTGTTAGTTCAATCATTCAATATTCTCTTTACTTATTCTACAGATGGCTCCTGAGCATCTACTGTATGTCTGGCAGCGTTCTGGGTAAGTTGGCACTCCAGCTTGTAGAACTCATCTTCTTTCTTTTTTATTGGATATATTCTTTATTTACATTTCATTTCCCTTTTCCTGGTTCCCCGCCCCCAAAAAGGT
>BDUI01004699.1:72346-83885 GCA_002335545.1 Apodemus speciosus
TCTCTTCCTCCCAGAGTATTAGTAAAAATCTATAGTTCCCAGTTGGATACCAAATGCAGCCGCCACATTGCGCGCTGATGCCAGCAAAGTACTTCACACAGACAGACAGCTTCCTGAGGCTGCTTTATTTCTTGTCAGCCTTTCAAACTTCACGCCCACAGAAATCTTTTGTATTTAAGTGACTGGCCACAAAACCAGAATGTGTCTTATGGTCAAATGTGCTCTTTATATGTCGTGCCACGTTTCTTCTTCTCCCTGAATTTTTATTTTCTTTTTCTAAGATGGAAAAAAAAATTGCAGCTGGCTTTTCCTGCTAGCGCTTTCATTATGGTCACAGACTTCCTCACGGAAGCATTTCTGCTCATATTGAGTGACCTCGTGCCTGGAGAAATGGCATTCACAGTCCAGTGTAGATCAGCCTTGTCCTTTTGAATACAGGCTTACATTTTCTAGGAAATTCTGACATGTATTAGAGTTTTATTAGTCAAATGAGCCAGTGAATATCTTTCTTTCCGACACCGGTTTATGTCATTTGGTTCTTCACTCTCTCTAGGCTAATGTTTGCGCTATCTGAAAGAAGATYCTATCTTGTTCTTGTTTACCAAACATCTCCTACCACCACACTGAAGCAGAAGTTTGAAGGTCCAGATCACAGCTCTGAATTGGCAGGAGGCCTAGCTAATTACTCAGCTGGCACTCGGCCCCTTGGGAGACCAGACAGGCCTTCCTCATCTTCAGTACAGCTCAGAGAGGGGGAATTAAATTCTGGACAAGGAGCTAGGAGGAATAATTCACCGCACGGAGAGGTGAGCAGAAGTGTCTGTTGAAGGACAAGGGCCATTTGGCAGCATATTGGAGGCACACAAAAGCCAGAACTGCGGCTACACCCTACTGAGGGCAAATGGATTGAGAATGACCTAAGGAATCTTTCCCACAATGCTAATCTTTCTTAAAAAAAAAAAAAAAAAATGTAGTCCAGAGTGGTGGTGGGTGGTGGGGATCTTCCTCCAGGCAAGATAACAACACATCAAAATATTCAAAACATTCGTATTTGAGTCTTAATGTTTTCTTAAATGTGCTTTTTCAAAGGGCATCTCCATAAATTATTTGGCTATTCTCTAACAGAAAAACTTTCAGCTCATTAACGAAACAAATATCTACTGAGAATGTCAAATGAATAGCACACTATGGTGAGTGCTACAAAGACTTAAAATAGCAACAAGCCCTGTTTCCATCCCAAAACACATTGGTAGGTCCTATGAGGCCTTGGTGCCTCATGGTGAGTCATGGTACCTGTCCCAATTACCTTTAATTATGAGTTTGACACAGCATAGGGTCATCTGTCAGAAAGCACTTGACTGAGGAATTAAGCAGATCAGATTCAAAGGATGAGAAAACAGCAAAAAAGGAAAGGAGCTTAGCCAGACCCTTAGAGAGTAGAACATTAATGACAACTTTACAATAAAATGGCCAGATTCAAAGGAAAAGGAAAGATGKTCTTAGGGTCCCTAGACAAAAGTACAAATGATATCGCATTATTCATCTTATTAAAAAACATATAGTTAATCATTCTTGGATTATTTATGCATATAGTCATTCATTTATTTAATGTGCATGCGTGTCTATGTGTACTTAAGTGTACAAGTGCACACAGAGGTCAGAGGAGGCTATCAGTTGTGAACTGCCATGTAGGTGCTGGGAACCAAACTCCAGTCCCCTGCAAAAGCAGCAAGTGCTCTTAGTTACTGAGTTGTCTCATCTGCCCCCAACTTCTAGATTTTAGCAAATATGTGCCAGGGGTTCACAGCTTGAGTTTAGGTTATTCCTAATTATTTCAAGCTTTCCTTCTCTAGATGGCCTGCTCTGATCTAAATAAGCCCTGTTATAAAACTATGTTAGTTATCAACTTTACTTTGCACTTTTCCTCCAAACCAACAGGAAGAGTACAGTTAAGTCCTTCCACTCTCTTCTAAAGCCTCTCCTGGGCTAGGCCATCCTTGTCAACTCCAGCTTTCTAGCCACCTGCTCCCTGAGCTTTGATGGCTCCACTTGAACTTTCCATTCCCCAGTTGGCTGAGACAGACTCCTCGTCCCTGTCCCTTGAGACCTGAGTCCGGGCTGGCACTCACACCCTGGAGTCTGTGAGTCATTTCCAAGTACTTTTCCAAAATCACAATCTAAAGAAATACCTCTTCTTTCCCCATTGAGGCATAAGAGAAAAAATGATATCTCTATGGTGTTACACACATGTCTTTTATGCAGTCTCAAGCTTTAACAGAACAACTTAGAGTAAAAGTAAGTGCACGTAAGCCCCTCCTGCCATCCTTAGCCTTCACTAGTCCTATCCAACCCAGCTCCTTTCTCTTCAGCAAGGCATGAAATGATGTAAACTCTGGAAACAACAGCCACTTGAAATCTAAAAGTGAAATAAAGGCCATTTATTGCACCATCCAAGGCTCTTCTTAGAGACTGCACCCAGCAGCCTGCAGACCTTAGCAACTGCCGCCTTCCTAATGATGGCTGCAGCTAGAAACAGCTGCCTCATTCAATAGGAACAGTAAGCCCAGGGATGAGGCCCTGAGTGATACTCCCAGACCTGTGAATTCTCAAGACCTGAAAAAACATTAATGCCTCTGACATGCAAAAGGAATATTGAAATTCAAAATGAATAATTAATGTTTAATGCTTATAAAAACATTATACACTCCAAATTTGTCGATGGCTGCATTCAATATTTGTAAAGTGTCATTACAACTTGAAGTCAATCAGTAGCATACATTTTCTCATGCAGCAAAAATTTCAAATGAGCAAAGATTTCAAAGAAATCACAGTCAATCACAAATTACATTAATTACTTAATGTCAAATAATATTGAAAGCAAAATTACAAAATCTTGTCACTTTATAAGAAAAGGTATATTTCATTTTGGATATGGTTAGGTGTTAATATTTAATAATATATGGCATAAAGACTCTAAACATAATATTTAGAATAGTTTATAAAGCCTAAAAATGGCCTGGGTTAACAGTTCAATGATAGACACACACTCTCTCTCTCTTTCCCCGCCCCCCATCCTCACCTCTCATAGCATTGTGGAGACTGGATCCCATCCTTTGATTCATCAGTTTTCTGTACCTTTTTGCAAATGCTTTCTTTGTGTCTGTGCTTGCAATATATATGTATCCCACGAACTTTTCTTCCCACATCCCTACAGCCTTGTTGTGGTCTTCTGAGGCAGTTTGAACTTTTAAAACCAGCCTGAGTCAGGCTGGACTCCTCAAAAACCCTAAAAACAAACAGTGAAACTTGAAGGTTCTAGAGACTCATTCTCCTTTTTAGGATACAAGTGTCTTCTGTGCCTCATGACAACGTAAAATAAGATTGTGACCTGATCACAGAGCCTCATATGTTGCCTTATCAGCAGTGCCCACACAGTTTCTTAAGAAATCAATCTCAAGTCCCAAGTTTTCATTAACGGAAACTATACCCCACAGCTGTTGGATAGGTTTGATTTGGTTGGAAGTGAAAGACAAGCAGGAGACAGTACCTGAAGCTCTACAATGCCCAYCTGGATCTAGCACAGTCTTATTAATATCTAAAGAGCACCCCATGTGTGGAAGTCTCATGCATCCATTGCATGCAAATGGCTACTTGAATCTTCTACATAATACACAACAAGATTACATCTCTTTTTCAATGTGAGACCTTCTTTGTTGTTTGTTTTAAATTATTTTCTTTAAACACTTTCATACAATACATTTTATCATATTATTTCTCCTACAACTCCCTAAAGATCCTGTCCTTCCTATCCATTCAACTTCATGTTCTTTCTCCTCCACTCCATCTCAAAAACAAACAAACAATAACAGTAAGACAACAAGGCCAAAACAAAACAAAAAGCTCACAAAACAACATGGAGTCATTTTAGTATTGGTCATCTACTCTTGGGCATGGAGCCTGCCCTTGGAATGAAGGTAATGGGCCAAACGGTGCTCCACTGGAGAAAACGGATTCTCTTTCCAAGCAAGTATCAATTGCATGTTGATTCCCCTTTTTAATCAAACCTAGTGAGCAGCTCATAGATTCACTGGGTATCCCAAAGGCCTATCTCCAATTTATCTACCCAGACTCCAAAGAATGTCTCAAATTCTGCTCACAAAAGGTTGAGAGCCAGGAGCCTGCCCAACACCAATTCTCTCTTGAAGACAACAATGAGGAGTAGCGTTGGTGGTTTTCAGTGGCAAAACTTATTTTTGTGGGGTAAAATTAGCTTATTTTCTGTAATATTTACCTTTCTTAGGTCTTCTCTATTTTGTGGCCAGAAGCTGCTGGCTTCTTGTGAGTAACACCTGCAGTTTAGCAGTAGGGAGGGGGTGGATTAAGTAAAGAAGTTAGCTTATTCAAGCTTTTTGTTCTTTTACAAGCAAGCCCCACTGATCACTGACAGGCTCAGCGTTTTGTTAACTCTNTGTAATATTTACCTTTCTTAGGTCTTCTCTATTTTGTGGCCAGAAGCTGCTGGCTTCTTGTGAGTAACACCTGCAGTTTAGCAGTAGGGAGGGGGTGGATTAAGTAAAGAAGTTAGCTTATTCAAGCTTTTTGTTCTTTTACAAGCAAGCCCCACTGATCACTGACAGGCTCAGCGTTTTGTTAACTCTCTGTGTGTGTGTGTGTGTGTGTGTGAGAGAGAGAGAGAGAGAGAGAGAGAGAGAGAGAGAGAGAGAGAGAGAGAGAAGAAAAGGCATGCACACAGAAAGAAAATCTTTTTCGCAGGCAATATGCACAGATGTACACACACTCATACATTCATACACACACACACACACACACACACACACACACACACACACATTCTGGTCGGGCCTGACCATCTGTCTCATCAGGTTCACAAGTCTTCATGCATAGTTACATACTCACACAAATACCTACCTACACATGTATGTATAAGAATACATACAGACAAACAGACATATACATATACAAATGTATATTTGGATGAATGGAGCAGAGCCCCCCAAGCCACCACCCTATTTCTTCTCTCTAGCATTTTCTTTTTACTTTCTTAGACAAAAGTTCTTTAGAAAATTACCTCATAGATAAAATATTACATAAAATGTAAGTTATAGAAGGTGTTTCATTCTATAAGTTCAGTATAAGTTCAAAGCAACAGTTTCACATGACCTTGCTTTATCATAGTGCACACCTGTGCCTTCATCCTTGGATCTGACCTAGAATGAATGTTTTTCCTTGATCACAAATTTGTTCCAAGCCTATTTCTCATCTTAGTGAATTAGTGAAAGCTCATTGTATTCTTTATTCTGCAGCCTTTATTTACTGTGAGGAAAGGGCATGCATGCTATTCTTGATTCTAACTTTGTTATGTCTTTCTGGCAAAACAACTAAAATGAACTCTTAAAACTTTCTTCCTAAATTATTTGACTCAAATCGTGAATTCTATGAAATCATTAATTAATCTAAATAGCATTAATTCATGAAAGTTCATCTGTATGCTGTTCCACAGGAAGTCTGTCTAATAGGGTAGGCTAGCACCTAGGAATCATTAGAATCAATAGTGACAGAAAACGGCATATCAGCAGCAAGAAGCAATCCTGGGGCAAAGGGTCTTGGGACCTTACCTCTCAAAGCTCCTCCATCATAGGCCRTGCAAAAATGGTGGGCCATCTCTAGAAAACTTRCTTATTTGCTTTAGCCTTTCCTAGATGGCTCTTGAGAAAGGACCACCTTTCACACCTTTCATCTTTGGTAAACCAGATAATCAGTGGACATTTATGAAGATGTTCCCTTTATAAAATCTGAGGTGAAGGAATTAAGAAGAACAGAATCCACTATTCAAATACTTGATAGATGGCTGCAATAAGAAGCATAATACAAAAACTGACAGCCCTACAATGAGCCCGAGACCATTACAGTAGACTGTCTGTATGGCAGGCCAGAATGTGTTCAGTTCTGCCATGACCACTCATCAGAAGTTGGTTTGGACCTATCCAAATGGAGCAAGATCATCAATACTGGCCTTTTGAATCGTAGGGTATCTCTGTATAAATGTATTTCTAAGGACATTTACCAAATCTCATCTCTTAAGGTACATTGAAGTAGTATGTCTAACCAGACAACCATATAGGAGGATGCTATCTTAAGTCAACTAAAACTTAGTGCCAAGTGACAGGTAAGCTACCTACCTCGGTCCATTAGAAGAAATTTCCAGAGCATCCTGAAAAGCCTAAAATTTTCCACAGATATCCAAGAGGCATTTGTTCATTGAATGCTGGCCAGGGTGTTCATAATATCTKYACCATTACTCCTTAATTCATTTTGGAGACCATAAATGATCCTGAATTCATTGAAACTCTCCTCTATGAGTGCAGAGAGGAAAGGGGTGTGTGACTATAAACACATTCATTATCACCCCTACTTTCAAGCTTGCTTGTGTATTTATGCAGTACTATATGGCCACAGCATAATACTGTGTGGATATTTGAGCAATTGTTTATGTCCCAGGGCTTTCCCAGATGAGTACAGCACTAAAGAAAACCCCTGTGCTTGTTCAAGGCACTCCACACCCAGAAATCCATTTTACTTAAGGTTTATTGTTATACTTCGAAGACATTCCTGGACAGCCTTGGGTTTTGYAGCTACTCACATTTTGCCAGCCTTGGTAGATGGAKGCTCAGGCCTAGCAGCAGTGAAACCTCCACCTGGATGTGTTGCAGTYACTCTTGTGGTAACGGCTGTAAAGTGGCTGCCATGTCACAGTCTTATTTTCCCTTCCTCTCCTCACTGATAATGACACATTTCTTAGAATCTAAAATGGACTTTTTCCCTTCTAAATCAATTTTCACTCTCATAACCTGCTCTATATCCCCCAGGTCATTAAAAATGGACTGCTCTGTCAGAAGTTTAGCATTCTAGTCAAGACCTTGCTGGGCTCTGAAAATGTAGGCTGTTTYCTGGCTAATTTCAGGTTGAGGGAGAGAATAATACCACCTGGACTGAGGAGGGAGTTGCCCTCAGAGTCTTTCCAGGTTCAGCAGCATGGAAGGCTTCCAGACCGCAAAGCCATGTGCATTAGCAGGTCTTGTGTATCCTCAGGGCTCTGCAGAATTCCTCAGCTAGAGGTATAGAGCTGAAAGTGGAACAGAAGAAAGTTATCCTCCAAGATTTCCCTCCCTTCTTCCCCCACCTTTAGTCTTCACTGTGAGAACTCAGAAAACATAAAGGGGGAAAGAGACAGCTATGTTTATCCCCTAGAAGGGACCAAGTGGATCAGAAGAGAAACTACACAAGTATCAAATATGTGTTTTGTGTGTCACACTCAAGGTGGATGAATAAACAGGAAACAAGTAAATGCATGGAGCCAGGGAGTGATACTTTACTCTAAGAAGTCCTTAGACAATGGTGACTGCTSGAGGCTAACTAAAAGCAGTAAGAGTCTGGCTTTGTTGCCTTTCTTTATTTTGTGTGTATTTCCTTTATTTTGAGTCATCTGCTTAATTGGATAAAGACCTGTTAACCACTCCAGGAGTGTCTTTCACAAAACAGACTATAGCTAACCAATAACATCACCCTTCAAAGCTTCAGGCTTTTACAGTGTTCTGTTCCAGACCTCAATAAGGTGCTTGAAGGTCTTATGCCATTTTTCAAAGTCCGCAGATTCTTTGAATTCCAGAAAGAGCAGCGCCTCACAGACTGATCATCCCATCATGAGTCAATCCTCCAAGGAACAAGGAACGTAGCTATCTATCTATCATAAAAAGGATGCACCTTGAAGCAGGAATAGCTTCCTGCTACCAGAAAGAACAAGAACGGAAGCAAGGATCAACCAGACCAACACTCTGACCAGGATACTTCATTATGCATGCTTCCTGCCCCCCTTTCCAGCCCTTYCTCTGTTTAAACTAAGTCCATGATCATGCCACAAAGATAAATTTGAGGATCACTAAACTCCTTTGTCTGCTCCTCTTCYCAGTGTAGCAAGGTTGAATAAATCCCCATTCTCTGTCTTTTACCATTACTTTCAATGTAGTGTATTGGAACAGTTCACTACACCTGATATCCAGGGATTTCCAAAGCAGGGATTCATGCCTTAAAATTCTAGTTTCATGCTAAATCATTTTACTGTAAGTGAGGCACTTGCTAGCAGCTCGAAAGTGACTTCCAGGCTCCCTATGTTTATGGCACTGACTGGTACAGCAGGCATTACTTCCGGTGCTACCATCTCAGTAAAGTGAAGGAGAGGTGAGCATTTACASACTYATTCTTCTGTGCTACAGTTTGAGATATGTCTCAAGATTGGGCAGTGTTTCCATGGGAATRCTGTTTCCTGCATGCTTTCAGACTTTCAACTTTGCTTTCAATATTTGCAACTTGAGAGGCTCCCTTTTTAAGGAAAAGAATCTATTCATTCCTATAGGGCTTTTCAGAAGTGGAGGTTAGCATAAGTGAGTGAATAAAAAAAATGCCACTGACTTTATGTGGTATTATATTTAGAAATATAGGCAGACTCTCCAAATTGTACTAATTTGCATTAAAATAAGAAATGGGCTTTTGTTTAAAGAATTTTGTGCACTTTCCACAGAAAATCTTTGGTGGCTATTCAAATAGCTAAGTTGAAAAATCTTTAGAAAGTTTTCTGAATTTTACCAAATGATCTTCACAGCATTTTAAATAGAAGCACCTTCAGAACCCTGCCCCTCATATCAGCACAATTCCCAGAGCTTTACCAGTTCCTGCTTTTTAAGTCATTGTGTAAAATCCCAGTATTAGATGTATTTTTGAAATAGAATCACACACACACACACACACACACACACACACACACACAGGGAGAGAAAACAACACAAGTGTTTTTAATTTCTGACTTGCATTATAATATAATTCTTGTAAAGATACAAAACTTTACAATGCAACTGGTGTTCTGGGGGAATCTGAGTTTATACCCAGGTTTGGGAAAGTATCTATCTGAAACTGTGAAGTGAGAAAACAGCAGGTTCGGAAGGAAGGGGAAGCACAGGAGGATTTATTTTTTGCAATGTGTTTACTGCCCGTGGTGAAGCAGACACTCGGTATCTACACTAAGAATCTCTTGGCTCTTTGCCAAAAGTATCTCCAGCCCCAAGAGCTTCAGGCTCTGTGAGTCCAGAGGACTGTGCTGATTTTCCTATTGCTTGCTAAATCTGATGCTAGCACAGTCTCTTCCAACCTGCACAGCTCTCATTTAAATGCATATCCCATTACAATGGAACAGCATGTTTCTAGATCTTGACCAGCCTGGCATTTTGCACCTAAGAAAAACAGAACAGAACAGTCCACAAAGGGGCCATTGATGTTAAGCTTACTCTGGCTAAAATCGCAAGTGGCTTGTTAGGAGCCAAGCAGTTGATCTGCCTTGGTTTCCTGAGCATGTGTCAGCTCCAATCTATAAAAGACCTGAGGCCCAAACTGAAGGAAATAATGGATGGCAGTCCCCTTGTCTGTTATCTCCTATTTAAAAAGAGGTCCCCTGGGTCAGCCCTGTCCTTGCACTGAGAAAAATTTARCCGCCCTGGGGAATTCTTTTTAATTATTCCTCCAAGTTGCAGCCTCATTGCTAGCATCCACTGACATTTTCRGCAGCATTTGTTTTTGCTGTTTGCCAAGCATTCATGTTGAACAGGCATCTACTGAGCACAGTGATTTGCTAGCCACTTTGCAAACATTATCTTGTGTCATCAGCCAATAAGGTTATAAAACAGACACTCATATTCCTGCTGTGCCCATGAAATACACACTTTCAGCAAGATTAAATGACAGGTGCAAAGTTCATAGCTAACAGATAAAGAAACCAGGGTGGACCCTGGTTCTGGAGGCCAAGTATCATGTTCTTCCATCTATAGACCAACTTACCCCAAGGTCAACGAACCAGGACATACTGAGTGACATGAGCAATAGTTGACTCCCAACCAGTACAGCAGGTTAAAAAACATCCAGAGTTTTTCCAAGATTCAATGGATCTCTCTTGCTATCCTTGAAATTAGGAAAAGATGCCAGCCCTGACAGTAGTTCTTTTGGGGCCTTTTCCAAGCACTGATTTTTATGCACGTCTGTCAGATCACTTTCAAACTGAGGTCAATAACTGTGACAAGATGTGGTTTTTCCATTGTCTCCAATCCTCTGTCCCACGTCATTTCACAGCTGGTATGGTGAGGACTTGCATTATGCCCATCCAGGATAGGCTGAGCACACAGCAGATGTTGCTATTAGAAAGTTCTGTTTGGCCGGGCAGTGGTGGCACATGCCTTTAATCCCAGTACTTCGGAGGCAGAGGCAAGCACATTTCTGAGTTCAAGGCCAGTTTGGTCTACAGCCTGAGTTCTAGGACAGCCAGGGCTACACAGAGGAAACCCTGTTTCAAAAAAGAAAAAAGAAAGTTCTGTTTGAAAATCTTTCAATTATAGCAAACAAATGGGGAAAATTCACTAGAAAACTTAGAAACCTAAACATTCATTTTATATTTAATAACATTAAAAATTACTATTGCAAAGAACAAGCTGCGATAGGTTGCTTGCTTCTGTTTCTCTGAACTGTTTGGATGGACTKACTTTCTCTGCCTTTTGCTGCCTGTCACATCTAAAGAACTGCTTCTCGGGGGGAAAAAAAACAATATTCCACGTTCTAAGGGCTAAATGTCCACTTTATCCAATAAACAGGGCTATGGAAATAGAATCATATGGTAAAAGTAAGGTCTCAGGTTCTCCCCATAGTGGGACTTATGGAGAGTAGATCATGAAGCAAGAGGTGATGGCTTATACCAGCTGTGTGTACCTCCAGAGAGGAAAAGCCTTCTGTTTCCCATGGAAAAATGTATAAAAAGAATGTTCACATTTGCTTCACTCCTAAGATGCACAAACTGGAAATATCCCATAAACTACTGAGTAGATAACCAAGCAACGTGTAAAATCTATGGAAAGACATACTATTCAAGAGTTGAAGAGAATTGTGATATATTCAATGTGGTGGTTTGAATAAGTATGGTCTCTATAGACTTACGTGTTTGAATGCTTGGCCCATGGGGAGTGTCACTTTTAGGAAGTRTGGTCTTGWTGGAGTGGGTATGGCCTTGTTGGAGAAAGTGTGTCACTATGGGGATAGACCATCGGGGTCTTCTATGTTCAAGCTCTATTCAGTGTGGAGCACAGTTTCTTCCTTACTGCCTACAGATCAAAATATAGCATTTTCAGTTCCTTCTTCAGTACCATGTCTGCCTGGATCATGCCATGCTTCCCACCATTATAATAATGGACTTACCTCTGAAATTGTAAGTTAGCCCCAGTTAAATGTTTTCCTTTATATTAGTTGCCTTAGTCATAGTGTCTCTTCACTACAATGGAAACCCTGACTAAAACATCCAACAGTACAGATGAGTTGTGAACATATGCTAAGTGAACATCATGTAAGGAGTCTCTCATGGGTGTTTATAGCTGTATCAAGTTTTAGAAGAGAAGATCTGCTGAACAATAGAGTTAGTAATTACTTAGAAAAA
>BDUI01004700.1:66661-76724 GCA_002335545.1 Apodemus speciosus
TGTCTCCTTTACTAGCTCCACCTATATCTGCCCCTGTAAAACAGTTGTTCACAGGAACTGAAATCATGCTTCAGCCTCTCCTTTGTTTACACTCTTCCTCTTAGAGATCAGAGACTGCTCTCCCCATCTAACTCTGTTCCTCAGTGGTATTAAGCTAAACCTTGTTCATTACTATGGGTCTAGAGGACGCTCCATAAGTGTCACATGGAAGTCTATGTATGACACTAAATACAGTTGCCATCTTAAAATTCGTTAGCATGGTGTCGGGCACCAAGTCTGATAACCTAGGCTTTGCGGTGTTCTTGATCCCCAGAGCAGGACTTGTTATCGATCTGTTCCCCACTCAGTCATTACTCACAAGGATGATACACCCTTGCAGCTAMCTCTTCAATGATGGTAAACCATCAGAACAAGATTTGACACTTAATGCKCTCACAGTCATCATCGGGGACTGCGGAAGACAGTAGGCTGCTGCCCCTCAACCACGTCATAAAAACAAACGTTCCGACTCCCAGAAYGCACCAGGCTTGCGGACTCCAGGGAAGGGAAGGCTGTGGGAGGGGCATCTGTTCCTGCAATGGCATGCTCCATGCCAGGCGCTGACTTGACTTCTCCACCCACACACATACAACACATTCTCCTGACGSGTTCCCCACCCAGCCAGCACTCCCGATAACTAACTGGTCTTAAATGATATCCTTGAAGAAATGCAAACAAGTGGGCCCACTGGTTAAGCCTCTCCTTTGGCCTGTTGCTTTCAAAACCAGAGGGTCCGATAGGCTTTATTTATAAAGCTCGACAGTATTCCTTAGTGCCTTATCTTTTATTCTCACTGAAGACAGTTGAGCAGGAACACTTCCCTCGTTCCAACATTCCATTTACGTTTTTAAACTGCTCCAAAAGGTCGTGAATGACACCTAAACAAACAGACTGGAACCCTCCTGTATCAAGGAGATCTCAGGGCCTGAAGCCAGAGCCTGTGTCTACAATACAGCGTCACTTGTAAAACATGCCAGGAAGAGGGTTAGAAGAAGCCCAGTGGACAGTGTTAGCCTTGGCGCCTCATCTCCAAGACCAAATGTTTAGATAAAAAGATCTGGGGTACAATGCGACTTCTAATCCTCGAGCATGGTGATTCTACATGTACTTTGCAATAAGGATGGCTTTCATTACGAAGCATTTGCTGGACAGACCTTTCGTAAGCATTATAGACACACACTTCATTTCATCCTAATTTATTTTCAGTGTTATTTTAGGAACAACTCTCTACACGAAGAGCCCATGTATCATGCTGTGTCCATAATTTCCAACAGAATGTCCACAAACAAAAGGTTGTGGCAAGTATCRTGTTCAGATGAAATCACCGGATCCTGAGATGTTTCTGGCTGCTGTGTTCTCCTCCACCCACCCACCCTTTGCCTACTTCCTGGATTACTAATAGCCAGGAGCAGGGAATTCAATCACCCACCCTCTCCTGACAGTTCAGTCCAAGAGCAACAAAGGTAGGGTGTATAATCAGGCTGGTAGTATTTTCAGAGGTGTGTATGGGGGGGCCTCAGTTGTATTTCAGCTTTTAGAGGTGGGGGTACCCGGCACTGCAAGGCCAGTGAGCGGCTCACTGTAGAAGAAAGAGTGGACCATCTGCCAAAGTGAATTTTCTACTCTTAGTCATTGTCAGCACACTGCACTCTCGGGCTAATGACTACACAAACGGAAACAGATAATTGTGTCTGGCCTTTGAGAGAACAGGCTATGCCTTTTATATTATGTATGAGGTCAAGCTCAGGAAAAGCAAGAACCAGGCGTTACAGCACAGCCAACCTTCATCACAACCTAGCTTCGCCTGTCATTCCCTTTGCAGAGCAAGAGCCAGGAAGAGAAGACACAAGAGAGGTGCCTGGCAAGGTGATAAATGAGAACTTGGGAGTGCCACACCATATGTGACTGAGATGATGAGAATAAATAACAGTGTGTAGTTACATAGTGTCCCAGGAATCCATTACCACGGAAGAGGATTCTAGTAAGTTACTTTCATGAAATAACCGAGCCCTTCCCCCACCCCGCCCCGACAATAATAATTACTTGATAATAATAATAGAGCCAAAGTATGAAATTCCTAGAGGAAAAACCTTCAGGATAATGAAACAGAAAGGGGCTTTTTAGGGGAGAAGCCAAAAAGACAGAGAACTAAAGCAAATGCAAGCAAATGAGATTATATGAAATGCTAAAGACTTCAGTGGGGCAAAGAGAACCATAAGGACTTAACCTACAAAACAGAAAATATCTGCAAACCATTCATCTGACAAGCAACAGATATCTGCTATGTCTGGGGGGTCAATTGACTCAATGGTTAAAAGGTCAAATGGTTGGGTTTAGTGGCCCAACAAAACCTGGAAGAACTCTCTGTGTGTTTCTCAAATGGATACGAATGTCCAATCAATACAAACGCCCAAAGCATTTGTTCAGCCCTTTTCATCAGGGACACGTAACTGGAAACTGTAGTGACATGCCATCACCTCAGTTACAATGWCYAGTCAGCAAAAGGAGAAACAAAATCAAACACGCTGGCATGTATTTTGGGGGGCATAAAAGGAATTCTTACACATTGTTGGTAGAAGTATAAATGAATATAGCATTATAGAAAACAGTACAGAAGTTCCTCCAAAGCAAACAAAACAGAAACATAATTATCAAACCATCCAGCAGTCTCACTTACTGTGTGCATATTCAAAGGAAATAAAATCAGACCTGCACCTCCATATTTAATACAGCACTTTATAATAACCAAGATCTGGAATCCACATGGGTGTTCACTGACAAATAAATAAAGAAATGATATGAGTATAAAATGCAATACCTTTCAGCCATAAAAACAAAATGGATTCCTATCCTTTGTGACAATGTGATTCAATCTTATTCTATTGGTTGAAATAAACCAGGCACAGAGAGTCAAATATCACATGTTCTCACATGATCAGGTACAAAATACATTACACAGAAGGTGTAACTTTCAGCATTCTCCAGCCTGGCGGTGACTTCAATTAACTGTAACATCRAATAGCTCTAAAGGCACCTCCTGCACTTGGGTTCCTCTCTGTTTGTAGGATGCACACACCTGCTACCAKCTGTGCTGGCTTCTGATCTCCTGCCCTTGGGCTGGACAGAGGCACTTGAGGGTGCCGGGCAGCTGCCTCCTGGGCAGAGGCAGCAGAGAGAGTCACACAAGTATGAAATGAGAAGTATGCCCAGCACTGACTCTAGGATAGAGAGTGACTCAGTGCATCCTAGCTCCAATACTGCTTCTTCTTTGTTCAAGGAAATTCATGATGCAGGCAAGCTACTTAGGTTGTGACCCCAGGGACGAAGGGCACACGCTTGTTTTGCTTGTACTAGTCACAGCACTTGAGTGAAAAATTTAAGAAAATCAGGCTTGTCCTCTGGATTTGGAAGTGCTGTTTCTATTTCTATAAARAGGCTAAGGCAATGCCTCTAAGCAATGCTCTCCAGGATTCTGCCATATCACACATCTTCATTTAAAATTAATTTTTTGGGGCTAGAGAGATGGCTCAGCAGTTAGGACGACCGACTGCTCTTCCAAAGGTCCTGAGTTCAAATCCCAGCAACTATATGGTGGCCCACAACCATCTGTAACGAGATCTGATGCCCTCTTCTGGTGTGTCTGGAGACAGCTACAGTGTACTTAGATATAATAACAAATAAATCTTTAAAAAATTAATTCTTTAATGGAGCATCATTAGCTCCTTCCATATGAGATGACCCCAGTTTGGTGTACGGAGTACAGGAAKGGAAAAATAGATAACCTTGTTGTCAAAAAGTTCCTAATAAAGTGCAGGCAAACGGAACTAATGACTGCACACAGGGCCAAAACAGTCCACACTGGGAAAAGGTAGGAGGGCAGGGAAGMGTCTGGAAAAAGCATTTTCTACCACATGGGTGTACATGGAGACAGAATCCACTTGAGGCAGAGCCAGAGAGAGATCACAACCAAGGAACAGGGCTGCTGTGAGGAATGAGGAAGTAGAGTTCCGCTGGTCAAGTGTTGGGGTGGATTGCTGTGGTCAAGGTAATGCAAATAACAACTTCCCATTTCAGAGAAGCTTCCTTTTCACAGTTGAAGGAATGGGCTCCCATTTCCCACAACCACTGCTGGAATCAGAAGGAGCTTCTCCCCCAGCAGCAGGGGCAGGAACTCCAGCTAGCCAAGACCAATCAGATGGCTAATCTCTGGTATGGTGAAGGTTGAGGATGACTGAATACTCTGTAACAGAATTTCAGGATATATTAGGCAGCAAAGTCAGATACCTAAGAAATCCTGGGTTTCCAGCCTGTTAGTGGATGCTGTGGATTTGATCTCAAATGTCCTCCATAGGCTTAGGTTAAAGTCTCTCAGTATACAATTAGAAGATGGTGGGTGGGGGTTTCCAGTAACTGGAAGAGTACCAAGGTGAGACCTTGGTGTGTCTATGCTCTCTTTCGTTTCCTGGCCACCACATTAATGGCTTTCCTTCCTCAGGACAAGCTGCCATCAGCACCTACCCAAGGTAAGCGCTCCATCAATCAGGCCCTGAAACCTCTAACACAGTGAGTCAAAATCCTTCATCCAGTGAGGTACATTCCTGTAATCCTAGAACCCAGGAAGGCAGGACAGGAGGATAGTGATTTAAGGCCTAGCATAGGCTACAACGTAAAACCCTATTTCAAAACCAGACAGTAATTTAAAAAAAAAAAAAAAGTGTTTTCATAGAAGTTAATTACCTCAGGAATTTTGTTATAGTGACAGAAAACTGTCTAACACAGAGAATGTATGAATCATTCAAATTTTCCAACAATTATTTTGTTTATAACCACAGAAACTACATTCTACTTTTTGTCATTGGAATGCTAGTGACTGGGATGATTACTATAAAAATCAGAGTACAAACGCTAAGGTAGAGGATATATAAAGAAGATATATTCCAGGAATAACGATGAAGGTAAAGTGGGTGACCTTTCTTGGGGACCAATTGGAGGTAGAAGACAAAGGAAAGGACAGAGTTGGTGAGAACATCCAGGCCTATAGTTGAGAATCCAAAAAGAAGGGTGAAGCTCTGTGCTGGCAGAAGGGGTGTGGTCATGGTAGACTTATTGAGTGGAAGGTCCCTGTTCAATGTTCAAAGCATAGTGTCTACATATACAGGGAGCGCCATATACAGGTGGTTCCTGGAGTCCAGGATGGAGCTAGAGTAGAGTTGACGAAAGAGCTACAAAAGACAAAAGGAGGCCAGGAGTGGTGAGGTCCGAGGGAACAAGGAAGATGTTGGTCTCCAGTATTAAATTCCATTGTGTTCTGTTGGTGGTGGTAGTTTTAATTGCATTTGTTTACGTGGAGTGTGTGTGTGTGTGTGTGTGTGTGTGTGTGTGTGTGTGTGTGTGTGTGTACATGTGCCATGGGAGGTCTGTAAAGGTTGTGGAGGTCAAAGGACAACTTGTAGGAATTGGTTTTCTCCTTCCCTGTGGGAGTTCCAGGGATTGAACTCAGGTCATCCAGCATGGTGGCAAGCTCCTTTACTGGATAAGCCATCCCACTGGCCTTTAAATCATTATTATCATGATCATTGTCATCATCATTGTCATCATCGTCGTCGTCGTCGTCGTCGTCGTCGTCATCATCATCATTATTATTACTAGCAGCTTTTTTTAAAAGGACAAAAGATATGAGCAGAGGGTTATGATGATTTTGACACACTTGTGGAATGATGAACCAAAAAGACAGAAGACAAAAAAAAAATCTCATGAACCAATACACAAAAGCAACCAGATTTCAGTAAGATAAGGTAGCAGGAAAAGAGCATTTAATGGCCAGGCGTGTTGGTTTGTCTGCAATCCCAGCATGCAGAAGCACCACTGTGAGCTCAAGGCTTGCCTAGGCTACATAGCCAGATGATGTCTTGAAAATAAAGACAATCAAAGTATTTTTTTAAGAGTTCATTTTAAAGGTTGGGTAAGTAAATGCCTAAATTTGGACAAAGTGATGAGAAGAGGCCTTATAAACAAGTCATTTGTTTATTCTGTGGTATTTAATGAGCACCTCTTCTGCTCAGGTTCTAGAGAGAGCAGTGGAGAGTAAGAAGGACTCTTTGGCTCAGGAGCCTGCTGAGGAAGATTAGCCAGCATGGTGTGTGTCAGCAAGGAAAGGAACAGGTGCTCTGAGAGAAGGCAACTGGGGGTCCTGGTTCACAATGGGGTGAGGGTGGGTGCTTGGTTCAGAAAAGGTGTGTCCAAAGAGTTGACCAAGAAAAGAKTTCAGATGAAGAATAGGGTATGGGGCAATAAGGAATAGCAGCAGGCAAAGACTAGTACCCTAGAATGGGCGTGCCCTCTCATCTAAGGGTGGAGGAGAAGAAGCCGTGAAAGACTGTGCAGGACCCCAAGTGTGTCATTCTGGTACCAAAGACACCTACTCCAAGGCTTGAGGATAATGGTGAGTGTGTCTGACAGGGAGGCTGTCGGGTCTAAAGCAGGAGGTTGTGTAATGTCCGCCATGCTTGTTGTGAAATAACAGGACTGGTGAGTCAGAAGAGGCCTAGGTTAGGTGGTAAAGGGAAATGGCTAGTGTGGGCAACAGAGGAGAGAGCTGCGCTCTCTTGCCAGCCAACCCTCCATTCTCTCCCAAGTCCTCAGAGAGGGAAAACGGCTTTCGCAGTTCCCCTCTAAAACTTCTGATTGACTCCCGAGGCAAAGGACTCTTGGATCCTCCGGTGCTTATGTCCAGATCATCCGCAGTGATCTCAGCCATCATTCATTTTTACCACTCTCATAATTAAGTAATATGCTCAACAGGAAGCATCTAAATGCCAAATATGTGGATATTAATTGTCTCCWCAGGAAGCCCATATCCACAGGAAACTGTTGACATCCTCTTTTCAAAGACAGTCTCCTCCTAAATAGAGTGGGCTCTTTCCATCCACTTTATGCCTTCATATCTTAACTCTCCTTTTTATAAAGCAAGTCCTAGATTTCCCCCCTCACTTTAAGCACAGTCACTTACTGACAAGCAGGCGAAATGAAAGCAGTTCTTTAGGGCGCTACTATAGACGAGAGCTCCCGCTGGCTCAGAGTCAAGTGCATTCTAAGCCATGGGAGCAGGACAATCCCCCAGTCATATGTGTCCACACTCAGGCACGAGCACAAATAAACTGGCCTCTAAGGACTTCTGCATCTGACCATGGTTTTTCCAGATTCAATTCCCGCGAAAGTGCACTCGTCTCTTATTAGGGTTTTGGAAGGATGAATTAGAAGTATCTACCATTACAACCAATTAGATACAAAGACTCCAAGGGCAATTTCCTTGCAGCTCAGAGAGTTTGACGGGCTCTGGCTGATCTCTCCCTACACAGGGTTGACAAGTGTGCCGCAAGAGGAAAGAGCCCCGAGAACTGTAGGAGATGGGGAATATTAGATTAGAGAGGATAAAGGACGAACTGGTGATAGGCAGTGTGAGGTATCGGGTCCCATAAAATAACCAGGTACACACACACACACACACACACACACACACACACACACANACACACACACACACACACACACACACACACACACACACATACACACACGCACACACACAAACACGGCACTCAAACATGCAACCCAGCAGAGGCTTCAATGACTCAGTCTGGTCAGTAAAGTAACAGTTCAATTTTTTTCTCAGACTTAGTAAAAAAAAAATCTTACCCTACTATCAGTTTAAAATTCAAGCAGAAATGAATGTTTTGGGCTTCCTTTAACATGCAGAGGGCAAAGCCTGTGGTAGGGACACAGCTGCAGGCAAGGGCAGGTGAGGACCAAGCTAAAGATGCCCATTACAGCAGTTTCCACACAGCTTGCAAACTCCCTACCCAGAGCCAGCAAAGGAGGGGGTACTGTGGATGTTGCTAGAGGAAGGTATAATACAGTTGACCTGGCAGTTTTTCATCCAATCCTGCTTCCCCCCACTACCTCCCCGCCCCACCACCTTTCCTAAAAGGCAAGGAATAACAGGCCTGGAAGAAAATGCTAATCTAAGTGCTATGCAATTATAAAAAACTTGAGGAATGGATTTCTCAGCTCGGTTCCTAGTTTCTCTTTGACCACTTTTGACTCCGTGTAAATGGTGCAAAACATCAGAAAAGCAGCAGCCGTCAGCACAAAGTTCTGTTGGTACCGAGGCCCCTACAGGGACACATCCCAGCTCCAAAAAGCCCACGGGAAGCTCAGACACAATCCTTCTGCTGTCACTCTTCCTGYTGGCTGGCCCGCATCTCTATTAAATGAGCCCTTTTCAATTGACAGCGTCCCTCACGCCACAAAGCTAGGTACAGGGCCACACGGGAGAGCCTACACTGCAAATTCAGAACTTTTCCTTGCTCCGACGCTGTCTTAGCTGTGACTGACTTGCGACTCAGCAGTCTCCCAAGAAGCTACTTGAAGAGAAAGGGAGATTTTACAACCCGAACACCGGCCTGACTGATTTTCCCCAGCTCCCCTACTCCCACCCCCATTTACAAGTGGACTTTTGTATACATAAAGTTGCAGGGAACAAAGCGCACAAACACTCACACACAAATAAACTCCCAGGCCAACACCAGCTATAATAGTGTTTTGGTTGGAGCTTTTCCAGCCCTGTCACCAGCTCTGTTAGGAGTAAATGAAGCTCTTGCTTTTGCAAAGACAGAAAGGGACAAACTCTCCTGTTTAAAAGGACAAAAAGGTCCCCCTCACATCTTTCAGTCCCCCCCGGAAACTACAGAAGGTCTGGTATGGAAATAAATATGTAAGTGAGTAAGTAAGTAAGTAAGTAAAAGGAAAAATAACCTAACATTCCCCAAATAAAGATCTTTCACTTCTCTCCTCACTCAGCTTCCCCTTTTAGCCGGAAATGTACGTCCCTTCCAATTCTTGACACCCCTTTCAAAGGGACCCTGACTCAGACTCTTCCTGGGAATCCAGCTTTGGGTTGTCCCCAGGCAGGCGGCCCATTCCAAGTGCGTTTTGTATTCTCAACAGTCAAAGCCTGCTTTCTCCTTTCTAGAGAAGTCTGAAAAGCAGTCTTGGTGGGCTGGCTTGGCTAGGTCTGGTGCTGGATCCCTCGCCCCTTAACTGCCTGGATGGTGGGACAGGGCTGCCTACTTTCTAAGTCCTGCCAGGCAGAGAAAAAGTTCCCCACCGCTCGCTCTGAGCTCCCATCAGCTCCTGCTCCCGCCTTCCTCCACATTCCTGCGCTGAACTTGGCGGAGTCCAGCGGCTGGCGTACCTTCCCTGGGCTCCTCCGCTTCGGAGAGCATGCTGTCGGGGTGCACAGCCACAGGCGCCACTGCCACGGACATGGACGTGAGGCTGCGAGGCTCCCAGCCGAGTGCGAYGTGCGCGGGCGGAACGCGATGGGAGGAAGCCTCTGAGATCAGAGCCTCCCGGGGCGGGCGGCYGGCTGCGGGAGGGATTTTCAGGGGAAAGTTCCGCAGGAGTGACGAATCGAATCGCGCGGGGCTGGGCTGCAGGAGTCCGCCCCCGAGGGGCCACTAGGGGTGGAGGCGACCAGGCAGGTGGGGCCCAGTGCAGGAAAGGTGCCCTGGAGAGAACCGCAGTGCGGGGGCAGACGTGCAGCGGGGCAAGCACGCACTACATCTGTGTGTGTGTGTGTGTGTGTGTGTGTGTGTGTGTGTGTGTGTTTGACATTTTTGACACTCTCTGTCTTGGGGTTTTTACACGCTCCAATTCGTGAAAACTCTTTAATTTTTTAGGCTAGTGATACGGATGCTGTGCAAACCGCGTTGGGAAAGGTCCTGTTCATAAACTTCACCAGCGCCAGGACCAGCTTCTAAGGAAAGTAGGGCAGGATAGGCAGAGGGCCCCTCTGCATGGCTGGCTCTCTCTAACCAAGCAGCTAGGAGTTAAAGACCTCTCCAGCTTTGGGAAATGCCGATAGGCAGGAGATAAAAGGGCAAAGGGCGGCAGGCCCTAGACAACTGCAGCCATCCTGTCCTGTCCTCCCCTCCCCTCCCCTCCACCAATGGCTCAGAGGAAG
>BDUI01004703.1:9341-20161 GCA_002335545.1 Apodemus speciosus
TCCTTATCAAGTTTTACTTTATTTCTTTATAATTACATTTCATCCATCATTGATTCTATTTCTCTGTGTTCTCAGTATTTTCTTTCTATTGCATTTATTTTTTTTTCCTTACTGGTCCTTTGAGGAAATATGCATTATAAAATGCTTTTGATAGTAACAAGTTCATTTTCATTTGCTTAGCCAAGAGGTACAAGGAAGACACTAAAAGCCAGCTGTGGTGGGCCTTCACTTTATGTATCAGGAGCCAGAAGAAAGAGACTTCCAAGTTTAATATCACACTGGACAACTCAGGAAGTACCTGTCTCAAACTTAAAGGGGCTGGAAATATGGTGGCAGAGAATTTGCCTAGTGTGCATGAAGCCTGAAGTTCAAATCCAGTACCCAAATAAAAGTATCTACAATATACAAAGAAATGTGCTCAGGATGGCAGGTATAGACTGCCCAAGATGAAATTATTGTCCTTAAGATATTAAGGAAAATAAGAAAGCACTCACACCAAAGAATACTACGTGACAGATCCTGGTAAGTTTCCTAAAATAATCAACTTATTGACAATGGCTCCGTGGCCTCCTCTCCTTGTCCAATGTTTCCCTCATCCTGAATTCATAATGATGTTAACAATGGAATTCAGATACCTGCTCTAGTTAAAATCCTTTCACAGATTCCATTTTGTCCTCAGAGAGAGCTTCAAACTGCACAGTCAATACTTTTCATGATTTGACCTCAGTTTCTCTCTCCAGTCTTGCAGCCTCCCTTGACTTTTGACCACCACAGAAACACTGACTTGTTGACTGCTTCCTACTTAGTACCTAGCTGTGCATACTGTAGCACAGTGATAGACATTTTCTCTAAAGAACAATGTTRGCTTGGAAATGCTGAATTCAAAGGTCTGACAAACATGTCAATACCAATGTGGCTACAGCTTGAGATAAATCTTATATTATATATCTTATAGTATATGCTATACTAATCCATAGTATATTCATTTAACATTCATTAAAATAAATGGGTTTGTGATATAGATGCTGGAGATGTCTACAAATACATATTCATGAGAATTGCCAAGCAAGAAAACATTAATTCTGAAAATATTGGCATAAGAAAAAACAAGCATATTTAAGATGATTTCAAAAATACTGTAACTTTAGAGTGGAGTTTCAGGATGTTGAGATTTGCAGTGTTTTATAAATATTTTTGACTGAAAACATCTTTCTTATTAGTCATCATTATGTCATAAACACTTAAGAGGGAAATGAAGAGTTTGTTTGGTTTTTTAAGTGATTAGAGTTAAAAAGAAAATGTGTATAAAAGTCATCTTGAAATAGAAAAGGATCAGTTTTAAAGTTAAGTTGTTTTCAAATAGACAAGTATTTGTGGGAATGCGAAGAAGTCTGACTAATGTCACTGTTTCTCAAGAAATGTACATTGTTCAGGAAATGGAGTCAAGTGGGAGAAGTGAGGGAGGTGGGAGTGAGAGCTGGGCTTACTGGGTGAGCTGGTACCATGGTGTGGCACAGTCACACAGCATGCACAAACCCATCCAGAACTGCCCTTAGGCTGTGTGAGGTGAAATTGCCTCTTCCAGTTACAGGAAGCAACAGCTGAGCCAGGGCACTGCCATTTCAACTCCGGGCATTTAGTACAAGCAGACAGGGCTCCAAACAGAACCTGTGTGTTGCTTCTGCCTCCTAGAATCATATAATTGATGGGCCATGGCCCCCAAATTGAGCTTATTTATTTATTTTTGACAGCCTAATTCATTAGAGCAAGCACATTGACTGTTCTACATTCTTCAATCCCTTGCTGCTGCAGGACAAATGAGAGAGATGGCCAATAGCATAAATGTGAGCTCAGGCCACAGTCCCTGGCCACTCCTTCACTGCTTCCAGTTGGTTTTAGGTGTGAGTTCTCTGTTTCCCTTCACCCTTTTTCTCTTGAATGCGAACTCTCCATGAGTTTCATTTTCTGCTTATTTTCTGCCTCCGTTTCCCCCTCTTCTCCCAGACCAACAAATGCCATGTAGCAGACAGACTCATTCATCTTCACAACCTTATCTGGGGGAGCATATGTTTCCTTTCTTTGAGGTCAGATTAACTATTCCTATATGCAACACAAAGAAGAAATATGCATTGGCAGCAGATTCTCCTGGGGCAAGCCATCCCCTGTGTTAAGCCAATTTAACATGCTTAAACACGCCTTTTGTCATTCACAACAAAAGCAAGAGGCAGCTGAATTCTGCTTAATAAATCATTTTCTGAGCCAGAAAAACTGCTCAGGGAATATGATGCCAAACATTTAAGGCTAAAGTCTGAGGAGTTTTAGTCATCCAGTMTCCCCATGAGTAAACTGGTTTAACAAAGACATTTCAAAGAGCAGAAATTTCTAAATTCTAAAACAACCTCACTATGTAGTTAAAGCACACTTTCTTTCTGCAGAAGGGTGTATTTGATAAATTATTACTCATTAGAGCAAGCACATTGACTGCTCTACATTCTTCAATCCCTTGCTGCTGCAGGACAAATAAGAGAGATGACCAATCGCATAAACCTGAGCCCTGGCCACAGTCCCTGTAAGGACATGTAATAGTACAAATATATTTCAAAAGGATATGAACTCTAATATATGTTAGCCTCTCTGTCTCTATATCCCTGTCTTTCTCTGWCTCTGTCTGTCTGTCTGTCTCTCTCCCTCTGTCTCTTTCTGTGTCTATCTGTATCTCTCTCTATGTATGTGTGTATATGTATGTATGTATGTATGTATGTGTGTGTGTGTGTGTGTGTGTGTGTGCATGTGTGCTCTTAGGCCTTAACATGACAATTTTGACCTATTTGTGCTTCTAATTTTATTAATTCAGATTAAATGCAATAATTCCCTATCAGTAGTTACCGAACTGTACTTTGTAAAGAATTTAACATAAAAGACAGAGTATCTCAGTACAAAAAAAGGAATAAAAAAATAAACTCGGAACAACTTGAAAATGATAGCAAGACCCCCCCAAAAAAAAAACACAGTCTAAAACAAAGAGGACCTATATCTGCTCAAAAACCATGTGCACATCCTCACACCTGCATACACACGCACAGAAATTTGATGAACTTTCCAAATGCCAACTTCTAGTAAGATCACCTATAACTATTGCTGCCAAATATTTGAGCATGCCTAACTATTCACATCCTCACATTAAATTTGGTTTTATTATAAAGGAATGAGCTGTGCTGTATACACGTTCGTGTGTGGTGGTGCCTGCATTCATGTCAGGTAAAACATTTTCAGGTCAAGTGAGATGCTTAGAAATCCATCTTCAGGTGGTCTGGGATGAATTTCCTGGCATGTCTTTTATCTCCTCCTCCCACCCAGCTGCTATACAGCATTTAAAGCTTGGATGTGCTTCCAACTTCCGAGTGAAGGGGACTCAAATCTTTTGGACACGCAGGTGCCACAGTATGCAGCCTCCCCTATTTCTATGCTTTCTGATGGATGTAGGGGAGCCACAAATAATGCTGGCCAGATAGCACAGTCCTTTCCAATTTCTGAAAATGACATTGTTTCTTGGTCAGGTGGGTAACATTGCAAAATACCATCATCCATATGGACACTGAGAGGAAAACTGGGTTGAATGGTTTTTAGGCTTTTAGCAAGCTGTGCTTTGACAAGAACTGTCTACGGCTAGTAGAGATAAGTAGTTCTTCCGTTGCTAGTAGATGCCTTACTGGGTTCTCTCCAATAGTCTTATGTATTTAAATGAACATGCRGTCTTAAAATAATGAAGGCCTTAATTTAGCTAAATGCACTTATAATAACCATAACACTTACAGGCCAGTTACTGGGCAAAGCGATAAACATTCATTACCTCTTTTACATGAGAACATTTTGCTGATAGAGAACATTATTTAGTACATCCTTTCTGATTGTGTTTTTATAAGCTTACTGTAAGGAAAATAACGTAATTGTGGGGCAACCTTTAAGAATGAGTGAATTTGATGCTATGTAGCTAACAATAGTTCTACCATCTTTGGAAATGAATATTTATTAAACTCTCATTCTACAAAAAAAAAAAAAAAAAAAAAAAAAAAAAAAAAAAAAAAAAAAAACATTGGTCTTACTTCATTAATTTCACTAACACTTACAATAAAACCGAGGCATATTAACTCATTTTAAGAAAATAAAAGTGCATTTGGCCCTAAGTTTCAGTCTCTTTGATGTGGGACAGTAGTCTGCAGGCTAAGGAAAAGGAAAACCTGGACACCATCGTAGCCACAAAACCTTTGACTTACAATCTGTCCTGCCTGCAAGTTGTACCGGGGCAATGGTGGCACAGAATTTGTGGATGTGGTCAACTAATGTCTGGATTGACTTGAGGCCCACGCTTCAAGAAGTGGCCCATTCTGTACACTGCCTGGATAGCCATGAATAGGAGACTGGATAGCTTAAAGACATAGGGTAGACTCAAACATGGCTGGCTATATGTGAAAGGAAGAAAAAAAGAAAAAAAGAAAGGAAGAAAGAAAGAAAGAAAGAAAGANAAAGACAGAAAAAGAAAGAAAGAGTTCCTAATGTCTGCTCATTGTACAGTCATCAAGGAATCTTCCTCCCACAGCAGATGGGAGCAGATACAGAGACCCACAGCCAGACAGTATGCAGGAAATAAAAGTGAATCTTGGGGAGAGGGAGGTAGGGGCAACTTGTGGGGCATCACATGGAGAAGTAGATGGATGGGAAACTGGTTAAGATCTATTATGTAAGATGAAAGTGTGGGTAATTAATAGAGTAGAGACTGTAGTGTGATAAGACGTAAAGATGGAATGTGATTGCAATATTGTGGCTGTTCTCGGCCACCACAGTGTATTGGGTATTAAAATAACATAGGATTCTTATGAGAAGAAGTTGTCCTAATAATATAATGCTAGTAAGTGGTGCTCTACATTCTAAATGGTTCTCAACAAATATGTTGAATATATACATCCCTCTATCCATTCATTCACCCGCTTGTGATTTTATTCTGCTGGGGGCTGGAAGGATAACTCATTGGTTAAGAGAACTGGTGCTCTTGGAGAGTTTAATCCCTGGGACCCACATCAGGTAGCTCACACCCACCTGAAAATCCAGGACTTGCGCATTGGACATTATCTTCTGGTCTCCATAGTTACCACCATTCTGTGAACATGCACTCACGTGGTAACACATACAAACTAAAACCAATACACATTTTTATTTAAAAAAAAGGGGGGGGGATCGATGCAGCCACATCAGTAAGGTGAAATTTTACAAAGTTCCCTTTGTAATCTTAGTAATTAGTAATCTTAGAAATTAGAATCCTATTTAGTAGGAAAGGTGGATAATACTAATTAAAACATAATACGTTTTAAAATATGTCTTGGTAATCCAATTGTAGATTTACATACAAAACTTTATTCTCACTACTTGAATGCAAAATTTCAAATTAAAGTAATTAAAACAGGTTCAACTCTCCTTTTTTATTTTTCCAAATAATTAAAATATAGTTAAAATATCACCTTCCTTCTTTTTTGTCCCTCCAAACCTCTCCATGCCTTACCTTGCTCTATCACAAACTCATGACATCTATTTCATAATTGTTGATAGATATTAAAATTATTAATAAAATGATGCAGATTTTTAAAATATAAAATGTTACATATCTTTAAAATTATATACAGACCCACATACATATCCTAAAAATGTAAACACTACTTATGTTATTATATTTATATGTTATTATGTTTACATGTATACAATACATATAAAGGCACTTACATGTATGTGATTTCAGGTCTGCCCATTTTGTATTAGCTAACCAATTTCAAATATTTATTAATCAGATTAAGATTTCAAAATGTGCTTTAATTTAAAAGCAACTGCTTCAGTGTCTCCCATCTCCTGATGATACTTAGAAAAGAAATTCATTCATTAGCTTCAATGTAATATCTCAGAGAAAATAACCTAACATCAATTACACATGATACTTTACACATTGAATTATATTGAGGTCTATAAATGCAAAGCTGTTTTAATATATTTAATGTAAAACTATAGTATGTTAATTTGTACAATTAACCACTTTTTAGTAACCAAAAGCAAAGATATAGCAAAAGGGTAAACATTTACTGTGTGTTCTAAACATCTTTAAAACATATAGCCTAGATATGTAGGCAGATGGATGAAAATGGAAAAGATCATCCCGAGTGAGGTAACCCAGATCTATGTACTCACTTGTAAGTGAATATTAGTCATAAAATACAGGATTATTACTATACTACAAACCATAGACCCAAAGAAGCTAAGTAACAAGAAGGGCTCAAGGGGTAGGGGCACTTGAATCTCACTGAGAAGATGGAATAGATTAGGCATATCAATGAATGGTGGGGGAAGACTGGGTGGGGAGTGGTGGGGATTAGAACAGGAGGGGTGTCAGTAGCCAATCAGCAAGTAGCCCAGCTTGAGACCCATGCCATGAGAAGAAACCCATCCCTCCCCTCATACTATTAATGATATTCTGCTATACCTGCATACAGCAGCCTAACATAACTGACACCAGAAAGGCTTCACTCAGCAACTGATGGAAACTGAGACAGYGACTCAAAGCCAAACATTAAGCAGAGCTTGGAAAAACCTGTAAAAGAGGGAGAGGAAGGATTGAAGGAGCCAGAATGTCTAGGACACCATAAGAAAAACCCACAAAATCAACTAACTTGGGCCCCTAGGAGCTTACAGCGACTGAACCACTAACCAGAAAGCAAGCATGGGATGGGGGAACTAGGGACCCTACACATATGTATATAAGGATGGACCTAGACCCACTACACATATAATAATAATAATAATAATAATAATAATAATAATAATAATAATAATAATGAGAAAAGAATACAAAATAAAAGCAAATATACCAGAATAGGACAAAACAAACAAACAGAGGATAAAAAGGCAAAGAAAAAGTTTAATATACATATATGTGTGTATGTATGTATATATGTATATGTACAAAGAGACATACATATTCACACACAGAGAAGTCTCATAAAAGCACACAAGCTTATATCATAATACATATGAAAAGGACATATGATAAGCTTAAAAAGCATGTCCTGACAAAGTGAATCAACTATGAATCTTTTTCTTTCTTATGATTTCAAGCTGTTCCTAAGATAAAAACACAATGCATCCAGGTCAAGGCAATGAGTTTATTTTACTGTCTAAAAAACATTCCCTTTACACTTTGATGTCATCTTGCCTCCCTCCATTCATATTTCTGCTCAAGTGACACTCCTTAGAGGTTTCCTAATCTCCCATGGAAATGGTATTTAGTATCTCTTTCCATGTTAAGGGGAGGCATGCATATCAATGAATTTCATGTTTGTACTCTGTAATATTTTTTGGTTTACCCTAATTGTATGGAGTCTGAAGTATGGAGATGCACAATAAACACAAGCCGAATGACACTTTGCATCATTGTTGGTTTAAGATTGTCTCTAACACCATCAACAGCAATTGAGACAAACTGGTATCAGGCCACTTGTTTCAGAGAGAACTGTATTGTATGTAAAGTACTAATTACAGTGCATAATTATAATTCTGAAGAGGAAAGAAATCAAAATAGAGATGTACAGACTTCTGGAGTTATGGAAAAAACTATATCTACCTGCTAAGAGCAGACTCTAAAGAGAAATAATCATGTTTCCTCCTTTGCATCAGCTGTCATTCTTTTTTTTCCTGTGCCACCACTTTTGAACTGGTGCTATTATATCATATCATACATCATTTATCATATGTCATATGTCCTATATCCTATATCATATATCATATATTATGTCATATTACATTTACATAGTGGCACAGAGTACTTATTAAGAGAGAAAATATTTGGTTTTCTTAATGTTTGGACAACCTCTACCCTTAAATATCCATACTGAGGCACTACCCACTAATAAGACTTAAAAGAGAGAAATAAGGTTAAATGTGACCATTAAGTGGTACAATAAGATAATGGTACAATCAATAAGATTAATGTCTTCATAAGAAAGAACAGTAAAAAATAGTACATATTAGTGTGTGTATGTGTGTGTTTGTCCATGTGCGTTAAGTATCAAGATAGATCAGGTGAGCAACCTATCCAAATGCTGTTGTCTATAAGTTAATCTATCTTTTAAGAGAACTTGGCCCACCTCCAGAAAAATAAGAAAACTAATTGCTTATCCTTATGCTTCCTGGTTTATTGAATCCCCAAAAAGCCCAATCAAATAATAATCAAAAATGTTACCTGTCATATTGAATTAAAGGAAAAATGCAATGTATCATTTTGTCTTTAGCTGCTATATAAATTAAGAAAATGTTTTATTTAAACATAACACAAGATTTCTTTTCTTTTTAATTTTTTATTGGATATTTTCTTTATTTACATTTCAAATGTTACTCCCTTTTCTGGTTTCCCCTCTGAAAATCTCCTATCCCATCTCAAATCCTCTTGCTTCTATAAGGGTTCTCACCCACCCACCCCACCCACCCATTTCTGCCTTCCCGTCCTGGCATTCCCCTACACTGGGGAATTGAGCTTTCACAGGACCAAGTGCCTCTCCTTCCATTGATGTCTGACAAGGTGATCCTCTACTACATATGCAGCTGGAGCCATAGGTCCCTCCATGTGCACTCTTTGGTTGGTAGTTTAGTCCCTGGGAGCTCTGGGACAGAGGTGGGGGAGGTTTGGTTGATTGACATTGTTGTTCTTCCTATGGGATTGCAATCCCTTCAGCTCCTTCAATCCTTTCTCTAGTCGCTCCATTGGAGAGCTTGTGCTCAGTCCAATGGTTGGCTTTGAGCATCTACTTCTGTATTTGACAGGCTCTAACATTRATTTTTTTGTGTAGTGGAGGGTGAATTTGGTACTAACATCATAAATTAATCAACTTAAGTTGTCGTGGTCAATTAGCTTTGCATCCCAAAGGCCATTATATGAGGGAGATATGTTTTCTCATTAAGACTGGGGCAGTACCACTGTAGAAACAGATAGCAAGTCAACTGGGTTTAGTTGGATAATTCAGATAATGTCATACTAAGTGACATTTTTCAGCAGGAAGTCAATTTCATTGGATGCTAGTGCCACTTTCACCAACTACCAGGCTATTTGTGGCCCTTAATCAGACCCCGTTACCACTGACTGGCAAGCAGAAGTGTAGGCATCTTGGAACAGTCAAAGAGTATACCCTGCTTATCCCAAACCCCTGAGCTACCAGGTGAATCCATGCCCTCCAACTACCTAAACAGGGAAGTGAAATTCAATTTCACTATTTGTAAGAACTATTAGCTAAAGAACAGCAAGGTTGATCTCAATAGTATCAGTCATACACAATTATGATTTTGGTCAGGCTGAGAAACCAGTGATACAATATTATCATTTGATCATCAAATGTGTTATTCCTTAAAAGAACTGAATATAAATACAAATGCTTTGTATGTGTGTGTACGTGTGTGTGTGTGTGTGTGTGTGTGTGTGTGTGTGTGTATTCCTTATCAGTATTTCTTCTTTTCTCCTTGCATAATGAAAAATAGACGTGATTCTTTAATTTAAGTCCAGGGTAAATATGAACTTAGGCTTAGCATAAATGTACACCAGAGCTCATTTTCCCTTCCACATTCCTGAGCTCTGACTTGTTTGAGTTTAGCCCACAGAGTCATTTTCCTACCAGAACATGAATCTCACTGGTATTTAATCCTTTGAATTGAGCCACAGCTTCAGCCAACTCCAATAGGCACCATGTAACCGGAAGGGCCATGGCAGACACAGCACTGCTCTCTGCCAGCACTCTGTTTCATCTTTCCCGGGCAGCTTTATTACTGTGCATATGTTAATGAACATGAATTTCCATGTCTACAGATTCCAGCACAAAGGGAAAAGATCTCTGCCTTAGAGAGGAAACAACCTTTAGAATGTGGTGAYCCCTTTGATAGCAAAATCTGTAGCTGGGCAATTGGCATGCTAAAGCAAGAGTTCTTACCTTTGACCAGACTGGAATCAGTTTCAAATAGACTTGTCTAAAAGAAACAAGCAGACTGGTTTTCATTGGCACTTTGTCTTAATGCCTACGTATGTCATTGTTTCCTGAATCAACAGGAACACTTGCATTGTTGAGGAATGCTGATAGCCTTTCAGTGTGATGTCCACATTTAAACACCAATATAGTTAGACAGAAAAGGACCAAGCATCCTTCACTGGCATCTTAATCTTTGGACTTAGCATAAATTCCATGCCATATGCACATGACTGCATGAGGAACAACCTACACATTATGTTCATCTTGGAGTSTTWTATAAAGTTGTCTGATAAGGTTAGAGCAGATAGCAGGAACTGAGAACCAAATTCACAAAGGATGTACATTTCACCTAAATTTTTCATGTAGGTTTTCACCTTGGTTTACCAACATTCCATCAGCTCAGTCTGCCTTCCAATACAAGTCACAATTAGCCATGCCCTGAGGAACAGCATTGTTTTCACTTCTGCTTAGTGTCAGGCTTCCTTCTCCTCTCTACCCTCTAAGGCTCAAGCCAATTCAGTTCATTTGCTTATTTGGTCAAAGGAATCTTAAGGTCACTTTCAGAAAAAATTTTAACGTGTATCTGTATGTGTTTGTCTGTGTGCGTGTGAATGTATGGCACATAAGTGTGGGTTCCCATGGAGATCAGAAGAGGGCACCAGATTCCCTGTAGCTTGAATAGCAAATAGTTATGAGCCAAGAGACAGGAGTGCTGGGACTTAAAATCGGGTCTTCCAGGAAAAGCTCTTAACTTCTGAGCCATTGATACCACCCATT
>BDUI01004703.1:58432-68943 GCA_002335545.1 Apodemus speciosus
GAACCTGCGCCTGTCTGGGCTACAGGAACCACTGTTCTATTCAGTTCCTGAGCGCTTTGTGTCCCCTACGATCTTAAACTTGGTATATCTCGGGACCAACACAGGTACCTGGTCCTTCTGTCTGATCCAAGCAACAGTGAGGCAGGCTGCGGTGGCGGGCAGTCAAAATATAATTTCTTAATGGTAATTGGRAAGTAAATAATAGTTGACTTTTCTTCTAAAAGAGGATTTGCACATAGTGATAGTCTGATTTATAGAGGTCTATTCCTAACCCTGAATCATTATCTTCCATTTAATCTATTTAGAGGAGCGATGCTGCAGTATAGACTTCACATTAGAGCCAGTTTAAGAGTAAGGCTAAGAGTCTGCTAGAAGCCATATCACCTGTGCAAGCATTGGACTGAGACCTACAGAGCAAAAAGACCATTATCTACTAAGAAAATCAGAATTTGTCCTTTAAAAAATTATGAACTGATTAGAAAAACATTTCAAATAAACATTGCACACCAAATTTAATAAGAGCATCAGTCTAGGCATCTCCATGAACTTCTGTACTGTTAGCCATTCTGAGCTCTACACTGGATATCCCACTTTCATGTTTGAATATATTTTTTAATCATTTTAAGATTTAAGATAGGATAGAATATATATGTGTATTTATACACACACATATTACTTATTCATTTTACATCCTGCTCACTTCCCCCCTCATGGTCACCACCTCTCATAATTCTTCCCCCATCCCCCTTCCATTCTCCTCTGAGTGGGTGGGTCTCCATGGGTATCCTCCCACCCTTGAAGTTTCTTCAAGGCTAGGCGCTTCCTTTCCCATTGAGGCCAAACAAGGCAGCCCAGCTAGAAGAATGATATCCATTATATAGGTAGCACCTGCTCCAGTTGTTTGGGACCCACATGAAGACCAATCTGCACATTTGGTACATATGAGCAGGGAGGCCTAGATCAAGGCCATGTCTGTTCTTTGGTTGGTGGTTCAGACTCTGAGAGCCCCAGGGGTGAGAGACACCCTTGAACACATTGGTACAAGAGACAAATAACTGAACAGAACACTAATGCCTCAGGGTCTAAGATCAACAATTGATTAAACAGGACCTCATGAAACTACAAAACTTCTGTAGGACAAAGGATACTGTCAATAGGACAAAGCATCAGCCTGCAGATTGGGAAAAAGATCTTTACTAACCCTACATATAACAGAGAGCTAAGATCAAAAATTTTCAAAGAACTCAAGAAGTTAGACACCAACAACCTAAATAACCCAATTAAAAATGGGGTACAGAGCTACACAGGGAATTCTCAACAGAGGAATCTTGAATGGCTGAGGAGCACTRAAAGAAGTGTTCAAAGTCCTTAGTCATCAGGGAAATGGAGACCAAAACATTTCTGTGGTTCTATATCTTATAGTCATCAGAATGGCTAAGATAAAAGACCTCAAGAGATAGCACATTCGGAGGTAGAGCAAGGAGAACCTTCTCTATCACAGAAACTAATGCCAAGTAGTATCAGATGGGACTGTGTGACAGTTAAAGGCTTCTATAGAGCAAAAAATATGATCAGTAGAGTAAACAGACATCCCACAGAACAGAGGGAAATACCAGCTACACTAGAGACAAGAGGCTAACACCTAGAAAGTAATAAGAATTATAGAAAATAAACAGCAAGTAAATAAAACTGCCATTCAGAAAGTAGAGAAATGAACTGAATAGACAGTTTTCAGGAGAAGAAACACAAATGACCAGTAATTATTTTTAAATTTATTCAATACCTATAGCCACCTCTGCTAAGCCTGCTTTGAGGTAATACCTGTTTCAGTWTGGTTACCACCAACAACTCTGACAACATAAGTAGAAGAGGATATGAAAAAGAAAGAAACCCAGTTTCATTGTTGGTGGGGATACAAACTAATTTGGCCACTGTAGAATTAGTTGGAAGAATCTCAAATGTTTAAAAATAGAGATATTATATTACAATTGTTTCTCTCTAGAGTATCTATTCCCAAAACTGTCTAACCAAATACAAAGACATTTGTATTTTCATATTTATTGATGCTTTACTGACTATAGCAAAGACTTGGAACCAACCTATTTTCTACCAACAGATGAATGAATAATAAAAATTTGATACTATTAAGTCTTMAAGAAAAGTGAAATTACAAAATTTGCCTGAAAATGTATACACTTAGAATTTTTGATATTAAATGAGGTCAAACAGCCTTATAAAGAAAATATAGACAAATGTGAATGTGGGTACATTATAAAATGAAAAAAGAGCAATAACAACTACTAGGGGCTGAGCAAGAACTGAAAATAGGGAACTGATATGAGTTGTGAAAGAGGATACAAAGCTAATTGTTTTTCTAGTTTTAATTTTGTCATGGACTTTGAATTTTGGGTGGTGGATAAATGCAGAATTGGTTCTAATGAGCTTTACATATTTTTCTTGTCTTCCACTAAACATACATGGTTTCAGTTCATAAAATGTGAGTTTATTTATTTCTTTTAGACAAAACAAAATACATGAATAAATCCAATTGTAGGAAAAYATCCATGAATGTTGTCATATGAAAGGGGACAAGGCAAAAACGAATGAAGAAACAAAAGGCAATATTTTTTTTGCAGGATAATTGCAAATAAAATCTTAATATAATTGTGCATTGGTGTTTACTAAGAAAAAGTAGCTTCTAAATAGAATAAGAACTCTTTTTATTCCCACAATGAGCATCAAATATGTGAACTCTTCGCAGGGTATATTTGACAATGTTGTCCAAAATGTTTCCTGGTATGAAATATCAAACGTGAAAAGCAATTACAGAGTAGGCCATGTTCCTCCCCATTCCAACTGCAATTATTTAACTCCTTCCATGTACCAGTGAATAAAGTGCTGCTTGTGATAGTAGTTAATTACCTTAGATAATAAGTTTTAGGTAGCCTATCAAGCCTTGTAGTTCGAAAATTGGTTTAGCTAAAAATAAAAAACAAAAAACAGAAAAACAGAGCCAAGTTGGCCGTGAGTCCTCTGTTATCACAGATAGCCATGCTAAAGCAAGATAAGTAGGCAAGAGAATTAAGTCTAAGTAATTGTTTGTCAAATTGATAAGATTCCTCTTCCACCATGCATTTCTAGTCTAAGAGTCTGGTGAGTTGTAGTTTTCAGAGATGGTGTGATACCATTTCCACTGACCATGTGCTCTTTATGTTTGCAGTCATCGAGTCCTGAGGTGGAAGATTTGCCCTCTAGTTAAAATTTGTCAGAGCTTTATGACTATTATGACAAATGAAATGCAGTAGATGAAATACTATATAAATTCAAAGCCCGAGCCTGACAAATGACACACCTCACTCTCTCTCTTCCTCCTCTTGCTACATTTTTCCTCCCTTCCTCCCTTACTTCTTGTTTCCTCTCATTCTGCACCCAAACCAACAGTTACATGCCTCATTTACATATCTTCACAAATCTGCCTAGCTACAGTTTCTAATGAGTGAGAGTACTAATTGTTGATAGACATAGCTACATATGTCAACTCTTCATATGATCACAGGATCAAGCTCTTAGCTATTCCAACTGGCTCTCAAGAAATACAAGTTATTCCAGCATAATCCTATGTAAGTTGCATATTATAGAGAAAAATAAGAATTGTCTGAGATTTTAAGATTTGATCTGGTTTGTTTTATAGCATTAGTCAAGTAAAATCATTTGGTATCCAGAACCAATATCGTAAACTCCACATTATTTGGTATATTATATTAYCAATTAATATATTGAGCTCTCCTATGTCTGTTGACATCTAGACAGAATGAGTCAAGGATGTCTAAAGAAGTGTCTTCTTTCTAAGCTTATGCTAGATAAGTTATAATACAGGTGACTTCTTTGTGAGGTTTGTGATTCAACACTGAGACAGATTTTTATAGTATAGTGCTAGAAGGAGACTCATACACTGACAAAAACTAAAGACAACCTGACAGAGAGTAGAAATTCACAACTGTCATATCTCACAAAGAARGATATAAATCCTTACACAGCATGCCATATTAGAGGGATTACACCATTGTGTGCTAAAATACACTGGAGTTTATGTTCTTTGGTGTTCCTGGAGGATGAAGGATTCCTTGTTTACCAAAGCGATTAGAAATGTGTTTGTCAAATGGTGCTGGTTCAAATGGCAGGTTGCATGTAGAAGAATGCAAATTAATCCATTCTTATCTCCTTGTACATAGCTCAAGTCCAAGTGGGTGAAGGACCTCCACATAAAACCAGATATACTGAAACTAATAGAAGAGAAAGTGGGGAAGAGTCTCGAGCACATGGGCACAGGGGAAATTTGTCTGAATAGAACACCAATGGCTTATGCTCTAAGATCAAGAATCAACAAATGGGACCTCATAAAATTGCAAAGCTTTTGTAAGGCAAAAGACATTATCAAAAGGACAAAACAGCAGCCTACAGATTGGGAAAAGATCTTTACCAAACCTTTATCCAATAGAGGGCTAATATCCAATATATACTAAGAACTCAAGAAGTTAGACTTCAAAGAATCAAATACCCTATTAAAAATAGGGAATAGAGCTAAACAAATGATTTTTCTTTCTTTTTTAATTAGATATTTTCTTTATTTACATTTCAAATGTTCCTRGTTTCCCCTCCGAAACCCCCTATCCCATTCCCCCTCCCCCTGCTTACCAAACCACCCACTCCCACTTCCCTGTCCTGGCATTCCCCTACACTGGGGCATCAAGCCTTCACAGAAACAAGGGCCTCTCCTCTCATTGATGACAAAGCCATCCTCTGTTAAATATGTGACTGGAGACATAGGTCCCTCTATTTGTACTCTTTGGTTGGCGATTTAATCCCTGGGAACTCTGGGGGTACTGGTTGATAAATGTTGTTCCTCCTATGGAGCTGTAAATCCCTTTAGCTCCTTTGGTCCTTTCTCTAGATACTCCATTGAGGACCAATGTTTGGCTGCGAGCATCCACCTCTCTATTTGTCAGCTTTGGAAGAGCCTGGCAGGGAACAGCCATATCAGGCTCCTGTCAGCAAGCACTTGTTGGTATCCACAATAGTGTCTGGGTTTGGTGACTTTATATGGGATGGATCCCCAGGTGGGGCAGTCTCTGAGTGGCCCTTCCTTTAATATCTGCTCCACACTTTGTCTCTGTATTTTTGGGTATTTTGTTTCCCCTTCTAAGAAGGACTGAAGTATCTACACTTTAGGTCTTCCTTCTTCTTGAGTTTCTTATGGTCTGTGAATTGTATCTTGGGTATTCTGAGCTTCTGGGCTAATATCCACTTATCAGTGAATATATACTATGYATGTTCTTTTGTGATTGGGTTACCCTACTCAGGATATTTTCTAGTTTCATCCATTTGCCTAAGAATTTCATGAAGTCATTATTTTTAATAGCTGAGTAGTACTCCATTATGTAAATGTACCACATTTTCTGTATCCATTCCTCTGTTGAGAACCACCTGGGTTCTTTTCACCTTCTGACTATTATAAATAAGGCTGCTATGAACACAGTAGAGCATGTGTCCTTGTTATATGTTGGAGAATCTTTTGGGTATATATCCAAGAGTGGCATAGCTTGATCCTCAGGTAGTACTATGTCCAATTTTCTGTAGAACCACCAAACTGATTTCCAGAGTGGTTGGACCAGCTTGCAATCCCACAAACAATGGAGGAGTGTTCATCTTCTCCACATCCTTGCCAGCATCTGCTGTCATCTGAATTTTTGGTCTTAGCCATTCTGACTGGTGTGAGGTGCTCAGAGTTGTTTTGATTTGTGTTTCCCTGATGACTAAGGGTGTTGAACATTTCTTTAGGTGTTTCTCAGCCATTATGTATTCCTCAGTTGAGAATGGAGTGGGTGGGTTTGGGGACAGCCTCATAGAAGAAAGGGGAGGTGAGATGGGATAGGGGGCTTCTGGGGGATCTAGGAAAGGGGATATCATTTGAAATGTAAATAAAGAATATATAGAGAAAAATGAACAATAAAAAAGTGTGTTTGTGGAGAAGGAGTTATATCACTAAAACCCTCAATTCTTCTTTTCCAACAGGCTAAGGATTATTTGTGAACTCTTCTATTATAAACTATTTTCTCTGGGAGCAACACCAGTGGTTGAACTTTTAAAGAACAGAGAAGACCTATGCAAGAATAACTTAGAGAATCCAGTTGTATACAGCTGTAATTAGCAGCTGGGTCATTGGTGGGGAGGAAGCATGATATTTTTGACACAGTATGTTGGGAAGATAGTTAATGAAACWWWGCTCCCATAGATGCAAGATGTGGTAGCCAAAAGTATGAATTAATATGACAAAAAAGAAACAATAAAGCATGATGATTGTTGCCATAATATTGCATTATGGCATGAGGAGTTTTCAGACCAGGATTGAGCTGAAAACATTGGGCAGTGCAGTGTTCAGGATCTTCTGAGAAGAACGTGAAAAACCTGGATGATAGACTTTTCTGTTGATCATGTTTCAAGTGTGAGCATGAACATTGATCCTTAAGGTCATAGAATCATCCTTTGCAATTCTTTCAGTGTCTTAAGTACTGAATCTCTACTAGGTAAATGTGTGGACCAAATGAAGTAGGAGATGTGCCTTTTAACCAACTACTTTGGGAGTAGAATCATTTCATATTCCACCACCTTTTTACATTTTAGAGTAACATGTCTCATTTTCAAATGGATAAGATTCATGCCAAGGCCCACAATTTTGCTGGTTAGTTTTATGTCTACTTGTTGCTAGTTAGAATCATTTAGTAAGAGGACCTCTCAACTTAAAAAAAAAATGGTTGCCTGTCATCTGTGGGAGAATATTCTGGATTGATTACTGGTACTGGAAATCCAGCTCACTGTGGACTGTGCCTTCATTGTATAAGCAAGTCAGTAAGCAGCACTCCATCATGGTTTCTACATCAGCTCTTGCTTCTCAATTCTGACTTGAATTTTTTGCCTTGGCTTTCCTGGGTGATGGACTACAAGCTATAACATGAAATATACTCCCTGAAGTTGTTTTTGATCATAGTGCTTTATCACAGACATAGAAACCTTAATGGAGACAGCACACACTGTAATCCCAGTCACGTACAATGAGACTATCATCTGAGATTTGGCACTCTCCCTGGCTAAAGGCCAGGAGAGTGTCACCATCCAGGCAAGAAGAGCTGCCTATGCTAATCAGACTGATTTTTTCCACAAGTAGTAAGAAAGGAAAGTGTTTACCTCCTGTGATTCAGTTTAGTACCTACTACTAAAACTGCTCAGTTTTTACAGAGATTGGAATAGCACAGATATCATTTAATATTGCAAGATATTTCCTATCCATTCACATTGAGGCAGTGAGAGGCCAGTGATTGGAGGGGAGAGAGGAGGAAGAGGTAAGGAGAGAGAGAGAGAGAGGCTGGGGAGAGAGTAGAGAGGGAGGTGTGGATATCCAGATGGCTTCAGACATATTTCTGGTGTTTTGGAGAGGTTAGAAATATTACGATAAGACTTTATTATTGTAAATTGGCATTATGTGATTGGGAGTTTTATTTACAAAAATATATTTGGTTGACTATTCAAGTTTAAGAGTCATGCTTTACCACATACTTGGAAGGAGTGGTGCAGAGGCCTTGTGGGGCAGTGCTCTTTTTAAATAATTACCCCTATATTTATGACCTTAGAAGGTATGCTTAGATTGCATGTGGGTTAGCATCATTGTCTTGTTAAGGGGTAAGCTGCTTAGTCCAGCTGAAGTGCTAGCTGAGGAAAGAAGGCATGATGTAGCCRATAGGTCCTAAGTGTGGTTCTGKGTCCTCTGTCTGATTTCCCACACTCAGGGTATTCAGACATTGCTRYAGGGATCCTGGACTGCCTGGGATTGAGCAGATGTTGGAGGTGGGTTTGCTTCTTCATGGATCTTAGTTCTACAGTTCTCTTGGACAAAGGAATTCAAGGAAACAGYTCTCTTAGATGATCTTAGCTTGTGCACATACTTTTATCTGGCATGGGCTTGCACACATATACTATATTTGGGGTGAGCCAGGAGTATTTATGAACCTTAGTGAGTGGGAAGGTGTTTTCAGGGTAAATAAAACACATTGGGTAGAGTTTAAAGTTCTGTGAATGCCTCATTTGTATGGAGAGGTGTTCCAGGAATCCTGACTTGCAGGTGTTGGAGGTCTGCCAAGGACCGCTGAACTGCCCTCAGGGAGAGGATGTGGGGAGGTCAGAGAAAAGGAAGCTTTTCAGGTAAAGGGAGTCCTCTATTGCACTGAGCTCAAAGGAGCTATCTGGTCTTGGTAGACCGTGACCTTAATTAGCAGGGTATTCCCACACCTATTATTATTATCTATACTTTCTGAAACCAATGCCACCAGTAGGGCTATAGTTTGACCCACTTTCCTTAAGGAAAATCAGTTCTAAAACAACGAAAAAGCTAGRTCTGGGAGATACAAAGATTTTCAAGACCCAAAGAGTCAATCTTGCAGCAACCACTCAGATGTCAGGTCTAAGAAAGTTCCTTTCCTACAGGAAATCCTCTCTCAGTGGAGTATTACACATACACCTTCCTATTGCTGAAGGTCTGCAAGTTCTTCTTAGCTTCAGAGTTTCAGCTAGGGTCAAGTTGAGCTTTAAGACAAAAGCTTGTATTCTACCTTTCTCCCCTCCTTTTGTTTCTTGCCACAGAATTCCATTTCCTGACTATACTTCTTCATTCACTTTCTGAATGTTCATGTGCTCATCTTCACCCCTGCTTTATGGGTTTCTTCCTGGACAATGCAAAGGCCTTCGAATTCTCCGTATTCACAAATCACCTCACCCATGCAGGTTAAGTATTTCCACTTGCCCAGGGAGGCTGAATTAAACACTTATTTTTTTAAAAACAATCCTTTCTAGATTTATAATTTTGTTGAGTATTTTGTACATGCACATGGCATATTATAATCACATCCATAACCATTCAGTTCTCTCCAGTTCTTTTTCTTTGTCCACAAACCATTATTTACTCCTAATACCATGTATCCTTTCTTTTTTAAAACCACTGGGTCTACTTAGTGTTGTCAGTATGTAAATGTCTGTAGAGTCCAACARCTGGAGCATGGATAGCCCTTAAGGAGCCACATCCCTGAAGAAAACCGACATTTCTACTTCAGCAGTCATGAATTTGTAATAGGCAGTTTTCAGCTGGAGTGTTACTTTGTAAACCTCTCCCTCATCCATGCTGGGATATTTGTTGGCTTGATCTTGGGTGTGTCTTGGGGATGCAGTCATAATCAGTGTGAGTTYGTATGTGTATTATCCTTGTCGTGCCTGAGAAAACACTGTTTCAATGTAGTTATCCACTACCTCAAGATCTCTACTAACTCTGCCTTTCATGGTCTTCCCATCACTTGGGAAAAGGGGGGATACGACATAAATCTCTGTTTAGGAATGATCATTGTATACTCTTACTCTCTGTATGTTATGTAGCTGTGAGTTGCTATATTAACTGCCATAATAAACTTCTCTGATGATAGATGAGACAATTKGATAATATAATTACATTATTTCCACTTTCAATTTTCTTCCTTCAAACACTTCCATATACCGCTCTGTCTTAGTTAGGATTACCATTGCCATAAGGAAACGCCATGGCCCACAGCAAAGTCTGGGTCCTTATCTCAGTCCATAATTGAAGGAAGTCAGGACAGGAACTCAAACAGGGCTGGAAACTGGAGGCAGGAGCTGATGCAAAAACCATAGAGGAGTGCTTGCCGCCTACTGGCTTGCTCATAACGGCTTGCTCCATCTTCTTTCTTATAAAATGGAGAAACACCAGCCCAGAGATGGTACTGCCCACAATGAGCTAGATCCTTCTCCATCAATCACAATTATGAAGATGTCCTACTGCTGTATATTGTGGAAGCATTTTCTCATTTGAGGGTCCCTCTTTTCAGATAACTCCAAGTTAATACAAAACTACCAAGCACATTCTTCTTGCTCTCTTTCAAATTTATGATCTCTTTAGATATTAATTGCTGATACATAATTCATATATGTATATATGAATATATGTATATATAAATGTATATATATTGTATATATACATATATTTGTATGTAATATATGTGTATATATATATAATATGTATGCAACCTTCTCAGTTCATATAATGTAGTAAGATTGTGTATATATGTATGTTTCAGAGCTGAACATTTTGTCTTGCATAACTAATTCATGTGTTCTTCCCTGGGGAAGAATATTTCTCCCACTATCAGCATCCCTTAGTTGCCTGTAGTTCATTGTATAGGGTTAAGACCTTATGGACTTCCCCCCATCCACTTAGGCATCTCTATTGGTTTGTTTCTTGTTCAGATCATGTTTAGGATGAAATTTTCCCTCATGAAGAAGTTCCCTATCATAATACAGCACTTTGGCTTACCTTTAATCCTTTTGCTGCTTAACCTCTCTTAATAACTACAGGTCAGAATACACCTGGGACTCGTGTTCTACACATTGTCCACCAT
>BDUI01004704.1:29209-42086 GCA_002335545.1 Apodemus speciosus
AATGAATATATCCAATAAAAAAATATTGTATTTTTACTGTTTGTTTTTAACTGCTAGATAAAGCTGGACACATTTAGGTTGCTATGTGCTATTTCTACACAGGTACTCACTGTACACTGTTCAGATCACTGTGACCACATCTATCTTCTCAAATAGTTTTCATTTCTTCCTAATGACAACATTCAAACCCTTCCTTGTTCCTTTAAAAAAAAATGCAGCATCAACTTTAGTCACCCTGCTGTACAACATGCCACCAGAATCGGTTTTCCTCTTAGGCATTAATCTCCCTAGTCCCCCTCCCCCTCCCACTACCTACTTACTCCAGCCTCTGGGAACTGCCCCTTGTTCTCTTGTAAGAGATCACCCTGTATTTGTTGCTCTGAACCTGGCTTATTCACTTAACAAAATAACCCCCAGTTTCTAGCCTTATTACCACTATTTTAAGGCTAAAGAATATCTCATTTACTGGGCACAGAGGTGCATACTTTAGTCTAAACACTCAGGAAGCAGAGCCATGTGATCACTGTGTGCTCAAAGCCAGCCCTGCCCACATTCTGAGTTCTAGGATAGCCAGGGCTACACAGAGAAATCAAAGAAATCAAATCAAAGAAAGAAAGAAAAAAAATCCATTCCTAACGTGATGGACATGGGTTGATTACGTTTCTTAGCCTCTGAGAACAGTGCTGCAAAAAAACATGGGGATACAGATGTCTCATCAACACTGACTTTCCTTTGTAAACAATGGCACTRCTGGATCACAAGGCAGTGCTAATTTTAGTTTTCTGAGAAACTTCCAGGCTGTTGGCAGTAATGGCTGTACTAACTCACATTCCTCCTAACAGCATTCACAATGTCCCTCTCTCCAGAGTTGTCTTTGGTCTTTTTCAGAGAATCTAAGTGACGTAAGGGGAGAACTATTACTCTGTTGATTAGTGACTTAGAACATTGTTCCATACACCGGTTGACCATCTGTATGTCTTCTTTTGAGAAACATCTACTTGAATCTACTGCATATTTATAAACCACATTGTTTGATATTTTGCTGAGTTGAATTCCTTTTCAGTCCACAAACTAATCCTTTGTTAAAGGTATGACTGGAAATATTATATTCTCTTATTCTCTAACCAGTTTTCAGATTAAACAGAAGCTCTTTGGTTTTGCACTCCAGGGCATAGCTTCAATTATTAGTTATGATGACTGAAGAGTATACGGAGAATATTTTAAACTGGGACCAAGGAGGACACTGCCCCATCAGCCAGCTATTCACTTACAGTACCTAGTGAACAACCAAGGCTACACCGAGCAGAAAAGAGACACCCTGCCAGGGGCACAAATCCTCAATCTGTAAAGAGCACAAAACAGCAAACTGTGAACACCTACTGCCTACCCACTCAACTGTCATTCAAACAGAATATGAAGAGAAGGATACCCTTTCATCAGCGCAACTAAGCAAGCTACCTGGAGACCCTCTCCCTTAAGGCCATAATTGAAACTGAAAAGACATGTTCATATGATAGGACAAAACCTGACAACTTCAAGAATGATCATCTAGTTCTCAGCCAACCAATGGACTGAGCACGAGGTCCCCAATGGAGGAGCTAGAGAAAGGGACCAAGGAACTGAAAGGGTTTACACCCCCATAGGAGGAACAACAATATGAACCAACCAGTACCTTCAAAGCTCCCAGGGACTTGATCACCAACCAAGGAGTACACATGGAGGGACCCATGGCTCCAGCTACATATGCAGTAGAGAATGGCCTTGTTGGACATCAAATGAAGGAGAAGCCCTTGATCCTGAGAAGGCTCGATGCCCCAGTATAGGGGAATGACAGGACAGGGAGTGGGAGTGGGTGGGTTGGTGAGCAGGGGAAGGGGGGATGGGATAGAGGGTTTTCGGAGGGGAAAGGAGGAAAGGGGATAACATTTGAAATGTAAATAAAGAAAATATCTAATAAAAAATGAAAAAAAAGAATGATCATCTAGCTGGGCGGTGGCAGTGCACGCCTTAATCCCAGCTCTCACAGAGGCAGGCCATCTATGAGCTTAAGGCCAGTCTGGTCTACAAAGTAAATTCCAGGACCACATAAAGAAACCCTGTCCCATGGTGGCAGATGGGGGGATGACCATCTAAGTGAAAGATCGGGTATATTTTCAGCTATTCCTTAAAACTGTCTTTAAAAAACTTTCAAAATTCTTAATCGAAAGCAACAAGTGCTAGCTACTATATGTAAAATATCCTTTATTGGTCTAAAGACACAGTTAGGTGGTAGAATATTTACTTAGCATGCACAGGGCCCTGGATCTATGTATACTAGGGGGATAAAAACAAAAAAGAAAAAAATCCTTTATTCGCTTGAACTAGTTTGAGTTGTTTTCAAGTAAGAAAATGTACAACTTCAGTTTTGAATGAGTGACCTCAGTTTAAAAAGACTCAATAGCTAACTTAAAATGTCATTGTAGACTGAGACTAGCTGTGTCTAATCAGATCATGTGGAATCTGTTAGTGGATGTGGAATCATGTTAGTTGTCATTTGAAGAACACACATCCCATGGTGCCTATCATCTATCATGACCTCCCAATAAACTCTGCCTTCTGGTAACTTTCTTTGTAGTTACACAAGATGATACATTACAGTTGAGGTCTAAAAGACATTGTGGCTTCTATATTGTATCTAACATGTTCCCACTGTCTCTCAACCCTAGCTCATCCTAGAAAAGATGGCATCCTGTAAACAGCTCTATAGAGAACTCAGGGTGAAGAACTAAGGCCTACCCACAGCCACCAATGAGACAATATGTTCCAGCCCTTCTGATGACCCTGGTTGACAGCTTCACTGCAATCTCCTAAAATCCTAAGCTAGAACAACCAAACTAACATTTCTGGGTTTCCTGACCTGTACATTATCAGTTATTACTAATATATATAACAAAATAAATGCTTAAAACAATAAAATATACTATCATCTTACAGATTTGTAGGTGTAAGTCTAGTAGAGTCACACTCTTTCTTTGTTCTAGGTAGGTATCACAAGACAGAAAAGCTGTTGACTACATCCATTACTTATGAAAGATAATGGGAAGAATAACTGCCTTCAGGTTTCTGACAGAATTCAGTTCCATATAGTTGTGGGACCACCTTCTCTACTTCTGTGCTAGTTGTCAGGCAGTGGATTGGCAGTTTCTGAAAGCCACCCACATTCCTTGGCTCACTGCCCCCTACTCCATCTCACACTTTGAACATCCTTGGCCTCGTCCCTCTGCCTCATTTCTTCTGATATCTGCTGAAAACGATTCCCATGTTTAAGGGATCATACATTAGGCTGAGCCCACACAGATAGCCATCTTATCCTAAAGCCTGTAATTGTCATCTTACTTCCAAGTTTCTTTTTTAATATATCATGCTCACAGGTTTCAGGAAGTAAGGCATGGATGTTCATGAGGCAACTATTATTCCTACCATACCTGCGAAAACAAGGGAGCAGTATCCTATGGCCTAAGCTAGACCAAATCCCAGCAAGAAGAGAAAAGCTAAGCACACATTCCCACCTGTGGCTAAGAAACTACTGGCAACTAGTGGCTGCTGGGAGAAGAAAAGATCATTTTCTTAAAAGTGTAGCCAGATAAGTCAACCACTCTCCAGTGTAATGAGAGCATCTCAGCAGCATAACCAAGTCTTAAAGAATATCTTTAAAAGTTAGGTGGACCCACCCTGTTCTCCCTTGTTTCCTTGGGTGAATGTTGGGGCAGCTTGTTGCTCCTCCCACCTAGACAGTCTGGCAGGGCCTCAGAGATGAAGAGGTTTTCCTTATCATTGAAATGAAATATTCATATGATTAAGACACACACATACATGTGTGCATGCTCATGTATGCATGCACATACACACACACACACACACACACACACACACACACACACACACATTGGGTGGATGGGGAAGGGAACCAAGGGAGAGCTAGGAGAGGACAGGTTAATATGATCAAAATATTTTGACTGAAACTCTCAATGAACTAGTATTTTTTTAAGTATAATGTAATAAATGCTTGTTTTAAACTTTTAGTTTGTTATATAATAAATAATGTACACACAAAGGGGGAAACTATGCTGAAATCATTTCCAGTATATGCACTAGCACTTATAAACAAGATATACAAAACATTGGAGAGCTATACATTTAGCACACATAGAAGAGAAAATGCTAATAAGCATTTTTATGTATTATCTCAAACGAAAGCTATTACCCAGCAGATGGAAGCCCTAGACTCTGGCAGAGCTCACACTGAATCTCAATTGTTTCACATTCATACTACATAGCACCTATTTCCTTTTCTCTTAAAATCTAAAGTTTACTATTATCACATTTTAAGAATCAACATTATGATTTTACTCTCAAGACTACTTTTTCTTAAATGGATTTTATTATTACAGCCCCTCCATCCAATGCACAATGTAATATCTAAGCAACTATATTTCTGCTGCTATTTTGCTGAGATTAAAAAAAAAAGGTTGCTTCCTAAAATCCTAAGCCCACTTTAAAATCTTTTTTTTTGTTCTCTCATAATATATGGCAAAACTGGCCATCATCTTTTCTTGACTTCCACCACATCACACTGTCCTAGCTGCTGCCGACCCTCAGTCACCTCTTCAGCCTCTCCCTGTGCTCATTCACGGAGTACTGCAGAGCTCAGAGGTCACTGTTTCACCTTACAGGGATGAACGTCACACTTCTGTGCATGCAATTCCCGTTTGTGAGACAGCTTTTAAATCTGTCTCTTCTCATCTATTACTGGGCTCCGAGTCCTCACATATAGGCTACTATCAGAGCTTAGGTATCCAATACACACCTGAAATCTATCATGCCTCGGGAACACTCAATCATCCTTATTGAGCTGGAACTCAGGGATAAGTAGTAAGGCCCTGATTCTGCTAAGTCAGCCATACTTTTCTCAGTAACCCTGCTTCATCCTGGACACTCTAACATTGCCAGCTGCTCACACACTACTGCCTTGCACACTGTGTTTCACTATCTCTAATGATGCTTCTAAATCTTCAACCCATTTGGCACTGTTGGCAGAGCAGTCTAAGTGCATTTCTGATTATTACTCTCTTTAATGAGGGCATCTTTATTCTGTCAAGTTCAAAATCTAGAGCACGGATCCCCAGACCATCTCTTCAACATTCCCCTTCCTTCTCCATGTTCCTAGATCTAATTTCTTCTAAAACAAAACACTCTCTGGCACACTTTCAAAGTCTGGACCAACATCTATCTCCTTAGCCACCCCATACCAGACTATCATTCTCATCTCAGCGCACCTACTTCCTGTGACACATCTCTGATTCTATCCCTCCACACTAAATTGGCCTCCTTGGGCCACTTCATAATATCTCAACCTTTTGCATTAACTTAACATATGCCAATGAAGTGGCTATTCCTGGTTGTCAACTTGACTATATCTGGAATGAACTACAATCAAGAATTGGAAGGCTCACCTATGATCCTAATCTGGAGGTTCAAAGATACAAGTTTCTGACCTGGGTCTTGGCATGGAGATCATGAAGCATAGTGGCTATGAATTCCAGAAGATTAAGACAAGGAGATCTCCAAATTCAAGGTCATCTGGGATTAAAGGCACAGTGGCACACACCTTTAATCTGGGCCACACCCTCTGCTTGAGACCTAGAGCCTTTAATCTGGGCCACACCCTCTGCTGGAGATCTATATAAGGACATTGGAAGAAGGAAGACTCACACTCTTCCTTGCCTGCTTGCCTCGTGGGACTGAGCAAATGMGAGATCCTTGGACTTCCATCCACAGCTGCTGCTGACCAGTGTTGGGAGTTGGACTACTGGCTGTAAGTCATCAACAAATTCCCTAACTATATAGAGACTGCCCATACATTCTGTGACTCTAGAGAACCCGGACTAACACAGCCAACATGGTAAGTTTCTCTGTCTAACCAAACTAYGAACTCATGACTTTCAGTGTTTTCCTAATGCCTCACACAATGAGACACAAAGAATATATTAAATAGTGGTTAAAGGTCTAACCACACAGTCAGACATCCCTATGGTGATTTTCTATCACTTACAATAACTTACCAAACAGTCACATTTCACAACATAAAAGAATTATAGCTGAAGATAAGACCTAAATATCATATATTAATAGAGTATTTTAAGTAATGGAAAGTGCAAGAATTCCCCAACTTTTATACAAGTCTTCAAAGTTGCTGCATACAGTATCAATAACAAGGACCTGAGGACTAGTGAGAACTAAAAGAGACTGAGGAGTGGGGTTATAGCCACATTTTACTTACATGACCCCTTCCTGAAAATCAGTAAACAAAATGTGTCCCTTGTTCTTGCCACAGCAAGTAAATCAGTACAAATCAAAGATTTTCTAAAAGTCAAAAATAGTCAAAACCTCCAACATTAAAACACCTGATGTTTTGTCACAATTATTTCCTCAGGTAACAATGATCTGTTCTGCTTTCTAAAGTTAGTGCACCAATTATATTTTCAACACATCTGAAATATCCCTGCTATACCACAAATTCAAAACCACCATAATATATCATAAATTTTATTCTAATGTATGACTTCTTTGATTCAACAGGTGRGTAACTGGCCCAGCTATCATATACCAACAAAGTTTATTCTAGGATAATTATTCTTAAATTCATTGGTAATATCAAGAATGTACTTCAAAGAAACTACTATATTACTAATTCTTCCAGTTCGTGAATACCATCATTAAACTGAGAATATTCTGAATTTTAATTCCATATCTAAACATGCCAATTCAAAACTAGTTTTGAGAATTTACTCAAATACATGTAATATTCACTAACAATGCAACTTTCTCTTTTTCAAAAGAGAAAAAAACTGAGTAAATGCAAGGGTGAGCTGGTGCTTAAGTGGTAGCCAGATTTGGGTAGCAAAACACAGTGGATGGTGGAGGAGAGAATGGCAAAGATGTTGTTGATACAAATGACCATAATGAAGCTCTGTCCTTACAGACATTTTGCAATGTTTTGGAAGGTGTTGGTGACATCTGCTTTTCTTAGCTTGTGACCACTATGGCTTAGATACCTCCCCTGCAAGTTAATACACTGGGGGCATGCAAATATATATGTATATGTATATGTATATGTATATGTATATGTATATGTATATGTATATGTATATGTATATGTATATATTTCTGTCAGTGGATAGGCAAGGCCTTTGGCAGGTAATTAGGGTTAGATCATGTCTGTCAAATGAAGCCACATGGTGGCACTGTAGCTTACTAAGAAGAGGATGGATCTGCCAGGTACAGGGATACACATGGGTAATCTTGACAGTTGGGATTTAGAGCATGAATTCAAGTATAACTTTGTATACATATTAAGTTTGAAATCAGCTTGAGTTATATTATGAGACTCTGCCTCAACTGGAGGAGGAGGAAGAAGAGGAAGTGGGGCAGGAAGAGAAGGAAGAGGAGGGGGAGGGGAGGGAGAAGAGAGCTACGACAAGTCTTACTGTGCCATGATGTGATTAGAAGGTCCTCACTGGACGCCCAGGACATGTCTTGTTCTTGGACTTGCTATCCTCCAGAACTGGACCCAAATAAAGTTATATTCTTTATAAATAGTCCTGCCTCATAAGTTTTATTAAAGCAACAGAAGATGAACTGAATGACATTAATGAAAGTTCTAGTAGTGTGGGTGGTGTCTGTGCCAATGGTGAACTTGATGGTAGCCTTGCTATTATTGTTGGTGATGGTAGAGGCATTACATAATCCCAGTACTCTAGAGGTAGAGGGAGGAGGGTGCAAGTTTGAGATCAAATTGGTCTACAGAGTGAGTTCCAGGCTTACCAGGAATGCATAAATAGCAAGAATTTGTCTCCAAACAAAGAGTAAACAATCATCTTAAAGCTGATCAAGTAGGATAAAAGTAAGCAATTAAAATTAAATGCACAAAGTAACTCCCAAGTAATAGTATATAAGGTTAAATAGGTATGATCAAGGATTAATTGTATGTAGCAAAATGTCTGATCACAGAGTAAGTTACTAAGTAGTATACTATGGAACTATGTTCAGAAAACAAGCTAACAGATTCAGTCTTTGAAAGCTTAAAATGATTTCAAATTTGACTTCAACATGACATGAAATATGAAAATTAAAATCTACAGATGGAAATTTAGTACTGTGTGTTTTACCTCTGGGAGTTACAGGCTGCACCATGATGCTATTCTTACAGTACAAATCTGTTGTGTGGGGAGCGGGGGAGGAATCGCTGTGTTACAGGAAAAAAAGAATAGAACAAATTGTTGTAAGAACATGTTGGGTTTTTTTTAAAGTATCTTTAGTCTTCATAAGTAATGTTATTCTTTAAGATTTTATATATGTTAATATGCAAACAGATCATCTATATTTAAAAGATCTACTGTCTTTATGTTTCTTAGTATAAGAATGGAGAATTTTGAAATATCTATAATAACAAGAAAAATAATGAAATTCTTTCATGTTTTTTTTCTGTGAAACATGATCATTAATTTATTTTTTATTATTGGATATATTCTTTATTTACATTTCATTTCCCTTTTCCTGGTTTCCCCGCCCCCCCAAATGTCCCATATGTCTTTTTCCCTCCCCCTGTTCCCCTATTCACCCCTTCCCACTTCCCTGTTCTGGTATTCCCCTACACTGCTGCATTGGGCCTTTCCAGAACCTGGGTCCACTCCTTCCTTCTTGTCGGACAGCATTTGGTAGGTGGATTGTGTCTTTGGTGTTCCAAGATTCTAGRCTAATATCCACTTATCAGTGAGTGCATGCCTTGGGTGTTCTTTTGAGACTGAGTTACTTCACTCAGTATGATGCTCTCCAGCTCCATCCATTTCTCTACGAATTTCATGAATTCACTGTTTCTAATGGCTGAATAGTACTCCATTGTGTATATATACCACATTTTTCTTTCAGGTTTAAAAAAAAAAAAAAAACACTCCAAGACAACCCAAAACATCAGTATAAAAACCACAGAGAGAAGGGAGTGTGGTCAGACACAGCTGGGCTGCACTTGGAAAGGACTTCGGCAGGAGATGTGAGGTAGGTGAGCCCTGCCAGGCAGTGTCCAGACTACTCTGAGGAAGCCCGTTCTTGACATTTTGCTCTTTAAAAGCTCCCCTTTCCCTACTGCAGATTATTTTTATTTAAAATGTTCCAATTCATTAGTTCTTATATGTTGTCAGTGAGGAAAACATCATGAACAAGAAAAACAGGCAAAATACACATTAAAAAAAATGAGTATTCATCATAGGAATACTTAATAACCATGGTCTTTATTATAACTTAAAAGTCATTTTCTACATTACGATTAAATTCAAATAAAATTATTTTAGACAAAGAGTTGAGTTTGTTTTTGTCTTCTTCGTTGGTGATGTTGCATTATGAAAATATGGGATGGCGTAAGGACAAGTTCTACGTCACCAGGAAGTGAGAACTCTGCACGTTTGACAGAGTATGACAGCACAAGGTGAAGATAATGCATGCAGGGACATAGTGGAATGAAGGATGAGTGAAGTTACAGAGAACAAAAGCAGGCTGAATCCTGAGGCAGTCCGTGCTTAAGTTAAAAAAAAAAAAAAATAGTACCAAAGTAAGAGACAGGCAAGTAACTAAGGACACAGTGCTGCTAGGTGAGACGCACAGGCCGTGCCAGTACAGGGCAGAGCTGCTGTTCTCCCAGCACTGCTGAGGCAGCCTGATGTGATCTATATTACACGTTTCAAGACTGCCAGCATTACATGATATGTTGTTTGTTAGAGAGAGAGAGAGAGAGAGAGAGAGAGAGAGAGAGAGAGAGAGAGAGAACACAAATCAACAACAAAAATGTCTAAGAATTTGGGAATTCAGATTTTACTCTGTGAGGATGTAAATAAAGTCTTATATTTAAAAATAAAAAGATGAAGGGAAGGAGTGTCAATGAACAACTTGGTGTTGATCTATAGTAAGGATCACAGCATTAACGTCCGGTGAGCCAAACTCCCGAAGCTAAGAATGTTGTTGCTGTTGTTGTAATGCTTTCCATACCTATTTGTAACATATTTTGATCCAGTGCACCACCTATTAAGGGCCCCTCTAATTCCTTTCCTATCCCCTACCTCTTCCCTCTCCTAATTTATGGTGCTGTTTTGGAGCCCACTGAGAACACTTAATGCCCTCTCTAGATGCAGTGTGTAAGATCATCTACTACAGCATGATGCTACTTCCCAGAAGAAAACCAACTTTCCCTCCCTTGAAGTCATCAGTTGCAAATAGCTCCTCAACCTGCCCCTGCCCCTGCCCCACCATGCTGGTATTCTAGCCGGTTTGATCTCCTGCAGATCTTGTGCATGTAGTCTCAAACACTGTCACTTCATATGTACAATAACCCTATTGTGTTCAGAAAACACTACTATTCTGTGGTCTTCTATATTTAAATGGAAAAAAAGATGATATATCTATATATGGTTCACTAAATCAAAACGATTTATATTGGCCCTTTACAGGAAAAGTTCCTTATCTACATAATATTACCTATTGGGGAGAATAAATTTACTAGAGCTTGAAAAGAATAAATTTGAAAAGACATTTGAAAATCCACATAGTTATGTGTAATACTTTCTCCAGTCATGAAATCTTCTAAAAAGTGGAGAAGTGGAGAAATGAGAATATTCATGTTCAAAAATCTCTCAGGAACTCATAGTGGCTGTGGTTACCTGCACAAGATTGGACCCAGCCAATCAAGCGTGGATGAAGGACAGATAGACAAGCATGAAGAGCAGTTTCCACCCAGGTCAGGAAGGAAACTTAGGGTGTAAACAGAAAGTGAACAAAAATGGGATATTTTAGAACAGAATGTTTACAAGAAGACTGAGCAGGATGTCTAGAAGACTGAGCAGRATGTCCTAGGGTGAGATAAGGCATTCCATGCTGCAGGAAAGCTCCATTCAGACAGGAAGTAAGTATATAACACAACTATTCTCAGAACTTCAATCAAAATTAATCAAAATGAAGAAAAAACATTCCAGAAATGTAGGGTAATGCAAATCTATTAACAATATTTACTATTTTATTCTCAATGTTGCATATGTTTTTTTTCTGGTGGATTAAAAAGTTGAAATTACAAAAGCAAATAAAAAACAGGAAGTAAACAACTTAAATTAGCTCAGGAAGTCCCTGAAACCTACCAGATAAGCAAAGAGACTCAGACAAGCCAAGCTGCCAGAGTGAAACAAAGACTAGCTGTGCTACCTGGAAAGGGCTCAGATAAATTGAGCCACCTAGTCTATAGTATGCTCCGTTTCCAGCTTTTGTAAACTGTCACCATGCTGGGATGCGCTTTGATGACACAGCTATCTTTGAGTCATTTTACTTCTGCATGAAACCCTTCACTAATAGTCTGCTAAGTAACTCCAATAAAATTTATTGGTTCACCAAGTTGGATTTTGTGGCATCTACACTGTGGTCTGTCATAGGTCCCTTTCTGGGATGAGTAGACATCTGTTTGTTGTATCTCCCCAGGAAAAGTCTATCACACAACACAAGCCCGCACCTCGAACTAAGGAACCATTAACAGTTGATGGMTGTAAAGGAAGAAGCAGTTTTCTTTTAGGATGAGAACCCTGCTAGATTGACCATGCTCCCATGGTCAGTCCCACAGCCATTTGCGTGTAGAAAGCACTAATTGGATTCTGTGGTGTACAGACAAACTACTTTTATATCAGCTTGATACTGGCTAGAATCATCAGAAAGGAAGGAACCTCAATTTAGAAAAAGTCTCCATACCCAGCTGTAGTGGTATAATCCAGACATATTAAGTATTTTCTTAACTAGTGATTGATGGGGAGGGCCCAGACCATTGTGAGTGGTACCATTCCTGGGCTGGTGGTCCTGGGTTTAACTCATCCGTGGCCTCTGCATGAGTTCCTGCATGCAGGTCCTAATTTCCTTAAATGATAAACGGTGATATGAAAATGTAGGCCAGATAACTCCTTTCTTCCCAAAGTTGCTTTGGTTGAGAAGGCTATTACATGACAGATTTCAAATAGGCAGTTAGGGAGATTAATCCTAAAAACCAGGCAAGCCCAGGCAAGGCAATTCCTAATAGAACCCAAGCTCCAGCACTCAAAAGTGCCCAGGTAAGGGAATGCCCACCACCTGGCCTGAGGCCAGGACAATGGGTCAGCAGCAGTTTCCAGACTCCCCCAGTTACTTCCTCAGTAACAGCCCAGCTCTCCCAGCAAGTCTCCAGCCCCACACCCCAGTAATGGAATGTCCTTAGAGATATGGACCCAACAGATTAACATAGAGGTCACCTCCCTGGGATCTCCTAATGTGCTTTAAAGCAGGCCTGCAAGCTCACTTGGGTGTCTCTATATTCTGGTTATGGGAGACCCCAGCATGCTGGACTTCTGCAGAATAAAACACTCTGCGTTTACATACTATTTGAGTTCATGGCATCATTCTTCAGTGAATCATGGACCCTTACAGGTCATGGTGTTTCATCACAGCAATAGGAACCCTAAGATGTGGGTTAAAGAAAATGTTTGGGGATATAGAGGGATGATCCAGGAGTTTACTGAAGAAGGATAGTACAGGGGAGAATGTGACTGAAAATATATGTTGAATGTATGGATGAAACTTTCAAAGAATAAATAAAAATGAATATATTTTTAATTATTGAGGATAGATATTTTAAATAAAAATAATCTAATATATATGTCATAGACTATGAGCTTCTCATTGAGTTTTCATATAAAAATAAGACATAATAACTAAAACAATTAGAGTTTAATAACATTAAGACCACCTTTAAAATAGCAGTGTAAGAAATACTATATTGTAGCTT
>BDUI01004704.1:44811-63274 GCA_002335545.1 Apodemus speciosus
TAGGGAGGGAGGGAAGAAAGAAAGAGAGGGCAGGAGATCAGATAAATTAAAGCTGAAAAATGGTATTAAAATTAAGTAATTACTACAAGATTTTAGCAACATTAGGTACTGTAAAAGAAAAGAATCAGAAGTTACACTGCCCAAACTAATCCTCCCCACTCATACCTTCCCCAAAAAACAAAGGTTCATTGCTATGCAAGGCAATACCAAAAGTTTAAGAAAGTATTTCAAGACGAAAATATTTCTAATTTGATCTTTTAACCAGTTCAGCATCAAGAGTAGTGAGCACATCAGAACACATGTCCAAGAACACAGTTGATCCAAAGCCAGGAATAATCTCCGAAACACACCATGAGCTACAGACACGATGCGGCAGATGAGCCCTTAGAAGGATCCGGGATGGAGGGCACATCACAGAGAAGAAACAGAGAAGAGTGACATCAAATATAGGAAAATAAATATTAGAGCACAAGAATCATCTTAGACCTTTATACCAAGCAGAAGATAATGAAAACACAAGAAATATATTTCAGATCATCAAGGAAGAATTTACTGCCACTAATCCTTTGCTACAAAGAAGTTGCAAAAATCCTTAGGATGAAAGACAATAATAACCAAAATTAATCTCTGCTTCACAAAAAGACATGAAAAGAGCCAGAAATTATAAGTATCTATTTAAGTATTTTAAAAGTCAAGATTTGTTTAAAAGATGATTGGCTAGGCAAGAATAGTAATAAAATTATTTTGAAGTTCATACAATGTATGTGAATAATTAGCATAAAAGATGAATACTAGTCAATGGATACTATATTATGGTATATTTAAAATATTATATTGTAAGTAGATGATGGTAACTTAAGTATCTATATCATTAAATTTTGAAACAATCACCAGAGAAAACTAAGATACAGTTAGTRTGCTAGTAGAGAGTCTAAAATGAAAAGCTAAAAACTTGTTTAATCCCCACAAAAAAGGCAGGAAAGGAGAAAAATAAGGATACATAGTATAAATAGAATAAAGAAGGGAAGCCAGCCTAATAATGTGAAAATTGCATTTAATGTAACTGCTTTACATTCTAATTCAGACAAAAATCTAAATAGACTTTAAAGAAAGAGAAAAGTCATTAGTATCTAGGGAAAAAAAATACCTTAAAGGTACACAGATAATCCATTAAATATGAGTAATGGGAACCACAGAGAACAAACCTGAAAGCAAGACAGGATATTACTATTGGGGTAAAACATTTGGATGATAACAACCTTAAATGTTCATGTGCTGAATAAAAACACACAAAGCAAAAGTCAGGGAAAGTGAAAAAAGAAAGTCACAAATMTACAGAGTTAGGGACTTTACAACTCTTCATTTACTAAAAATAGCTGTTCAATAAAAAGTTAACAGAAGTATAAAAAAAAGAATCAGTAAGGCAGGGCCTTAAGGCACAATTAAAACTACTCACAAACTGTGCTCAAACTAAACCACATCCAAGCCTTTAAAGAAGCATGGTGTTTGTCATTGAGACGGTTCTCTCTACGTAGTCCTGGCTGTCCCTAAACTCACTATGTAGAACAGACTGACCTCAAACTCAGAGATTCATCTGCCTCTTCCTACTGAATGTTGGGATTGAAGACATGCACCACCACCACCACACCTGGCAAGTATAAGCCTATTTTTGAAAGGTGATATTACCCAAAATATTCTCTTTCACTACAGTGGAATTAAATTAGAAAACAATAATAATAATAATTGAAAAATCACCTATTATTTGAAAATTGGAAAATATCTTTGAAATAACCAATTAGACAATGAACCAGTAAGGAAATGGGGGAGGGGGGAGAAGGGGACCACTGTAATAAGTGATATAAAATAAAACATATGCACATTGTGAAGTGGGTAAAGCATTATTAAGTACATATTAATGAGCAAAAGAATTGAAGTTATTGAAAGAAGCATTCACTAAAAGAAGAAAACATGAATGGAACAGAAATTAATAAAATATAAACTGCCTACATTTGTGAGAGTGGTGACAGCAAGACAGCTCTTTCAATCAAAATAGGATAAGAAAAATACTTAAAGGATACAGGCGATAGTGAGGAGTTAAACCCCATGAATGCATTATTCAATAGATATATATCACCAAAATAGGGACAGGAAGCAAATGAAAACCTCTATTATATGTCAAATAACTTGAATTTATAAACATTACCCAATATAAAACTTATCAAATATTTAAGCAGGGATTGAAACTAATCATTACAAACTCATAATTAAACTGGGCGATGGTGGCACACGCCTTTAATCCCAGCACTTAGGAGGCAGAGGCAGAGGCAGGCGGATTTCTGAGTTCGAGGCCAGCCTGGTCTACAGAGTGAGTTCCAGGACAGCCAGGGTTACACAGAGAAACCCTGTCTCAAAAAATCCAAAAAAAAAAAGGAAAAAAAAAAAAACCACCCTCAATCTGTTCAGTTTCCCATGCTCATAGATCAAATGAGAAAAATCAAGTGAGTTTTCAATATGTGGAAAAGGTCATTTTAAAAACATAGTATACATTTCTGATACAGGCCAAATACTCTTTAGAGTAATATCAAAAAACATGAGTTCAGAATGGTCCAACTTCACATCCATGAGAACTATAAACTACCTGCTGTGAGAGATTAAAGATGACCTATGTAAAGTTAGGGACGGAAGTATCAGTCAGAAAACTCAACATAAGAATCTACTGATAACACACAAAGCCAAATGAAATCCTAGCAGGTGTTGTTCCTGCTTCCAGATGGATGAAAAGAACACAGCTCACACTCTGGACAACAGAAAGAAGAGAAAAGCTCTCTACAAGCACAAACCTTTCTTAAAACTGTCAAGCAGCAGGGGTTAGAGTACCAACCAGCCCAGACTCTCAGAAAAGAAGGCCAGCTTGAGGGACACACTGGACATGCAGCAGCTGAGTACCCAGAAAAGTCAAATGAAATTATGCAATATTCATACACCAGGAAAACTATGTGGTATATGTGTGGCGACATGTAAAGCGCTGTGAAGAGTTTAACTACTCTGTCGCTCTGTGAACACAGCTGAACAGCTCACAGAGCAGGGAAAGGAGCTGTRGGTGGTGTAGGATGAGGGATGAACCTCCAGTCCTAAGACTGACAGACAGAATCCATGTCCACAAGTGGAAGCTAGTAGAAACACTGAAAACTCTCATTGCCGAGAATCACCACGTGGTGACTTCCAGTCTGTTCTGTGGATATGTTACCATGTCAAGTGCAATAATTGACCCAGGTAGAACTAGAAATTTGCCAACTACAGGCTTTATAAGCCAAACTGTCTTGTTGACAGTTGCACCTTGTTTTCATGGCTTAAAGTTCCAAGGAAATTACATAATATGCCAGCCTTCTAAAGGGCAGACCTGAAGATTAGTCTGTTGGCAATAGGCCAGGATTTGGGAGGTGGGGTGTTTTACACCTTAAAAAGGCTAATCCAAAAAAGTATTGGTTGGAGACAATCATATCCACTTCATATTCAGTAGCTAGCACTAACATTAAACAACTGCATTGGCTTCGGTTTAGTCAAAGCAGTTGTGAATCTAGTCCAGGCATTCACCAGAACTTCTATGAACAGAAGGTATATCTCAGCCAGGGCCTTTATTTCATGTAGTAAAGTAAGACATGCTTCTGTCCCACCTATCCTTCATACAAAACTAAAACTGACACTAAGCTCAGTCCAGAAACATCTGTGGACAAACTATTTTCATCTAAGTATGAGGTCCAACTGCTCACTTCTGCTTGTGAATCACGAAGTCCAGTTAACCTACTGCCAACAGGGACATGTACCATAGAGCCAAAAGGTATATGGGGTTCAAGTACTTCATCTCAACAAAGATGTAGGCAACTGGCACATTTCAAAAGCCATGCACTTGAAGGGCTATTACTCAATGGTAGAGTGCTTGCCTGTCACCGCAGGAAAGCCTGCTTCAGTTCTTACCAGGAGAACAAACAAAACTTTTGGGACACTTTAATGCTAGAAGTTACAAGCCAGTGTGACCAACATAATGAAACCATCACAAATAGAGTTTTACAATTCACAGCTCAATGATAGAACACTTGCCTACTATGTGTAAGATTCTAAGTACAGCATTAAAATGTGGAGAAAGGGCGGTGGGGTGGGGAGAAGGGAGCAGGAAGGTAAGGAGGGAGGGTGCACTTAGTAGCTGGGCCAGGCAGGTGGCACTGCTGTCCTGGGAAATAGCCCAAGTTCCCCAGCAGCTACCAGGCTTTTTAACAAGCTTCGATTTCTTTTCCTTCTTTTGGGTTTTTTTAAATCCCTCTTGGCATGTAGCAAACCACAAATGTGAGAGTCACCTTTAAAATCTGAAAGTATATAAGACCATCAAAACCACAGCCTTAAATATCCATCCAGCAAAGGGGACCAGAGCAGCAAGCAAAGAGCAGATCCAAAGGCCACACCCACAAGTCTGCTTCTTTGAATTTGAGCAGTTGTTCCCCACTACAGATCACAGAAAAAGAAACCGAACAAGCAAAGCAACTGTCCCCAGAGCCTCTAGGAGACTACATTATCCCCTGGCCAGAAGCATGCAGAGCGGGAGGCTTGCAGAGCAGAGCAGTGACATGGGAAGGTTCTCCTTCCCCTTTGGGTCCTCATACCAGGGTGGAACCACAGCCTCTACCCCAATGTGCCATAGGGTCAGACATCTCTGGTTTGCCCCTGGGCCTTCTCCTACAGCTCTAGCCTACCTCAGTGTCTCTGCCTTACTTGCAACCTTCTGAGCCTCACAAAGCTTATAGGATTCGACAGGCATCTCTGTCCTCAACTATAAGAATGCATTCTTTCACGTCAGGAGGCTCTCCCCACTTGGTTTTTACAAGCAGCTGAGTTTGGAGTAGGAGGAAAGGAGTCTCAGATGCGGGCACAAAGAACAGCTGCACCAAATCCCACAGTAAATGCTCAACGAACTTAAATGACTCAAGTCTGCACCCTCACTGCCACCTGCACTGCAGCTCTTGTGAGCACTTGATTCAATGGCCACACCACTGTCCCTTTGTCCCTGAAGCATGCTGCCTCAATCATGAACTAACATTTTTCCTTCCTTCCAAGCATTGAGAATGAGCAGCAACCAAAGCACCATTCTAGCATCTTCTTTAGTCACCACATCTTTCACTGCTTAAAAACAATTCATCAGCAGGAAGGGCAAGAGATTTAGACTTATTTAGACTTATTCTCTACTACTGCCCTCACCTTACAGAATTGGCTTCTGTACCTCATAGGCCTCGGGAGCACTAAGTAAGGAACCCACAGAAGCTCTGTCCTTGGACAGAAAATTTTACCAATGTCAGTTTCACGTCACCAAGGGTCTGGGATGGTATTCATTCAACTTAGGAGCCACAATGCTTATCTGTTTCAGATGCAAGCAGAAGGTATCCGATGCTGGATCTCAGAAACAGGATTTTATCATCCATGATACAAACCTAGTTTCAGCACAGTGCTGCTGCCATTCACCTGGCCCTGCACGGCCCTCTGCCCGAGGGCTCTTGCTCGATGCTCTGTTATCAGGAGAGTTCTATCCCAGCTGAAGGACATCAAAGTTGGAAATAGAGCATTTTCAGAACAAGTCTATCCATCTGTTCTTTGTCTGCAGTCATTACTTCATCCCTTAAGGGAGAATATCCCCGGGAAGGAGACCAGATAAAGAGCAGTCAGAGCTTGCATGCTTGTCAAATTCTGCAAGAAGACTCATGGATGCTTGCGATTCATAACAAACTGCTTCAGCCAAATACACTCCTACCCGATCTAATATCAGAGATGCTGAGAGGTAAATAAATATGATATATATGTTTTAGGGAGAAGTAAAGTTACTATCTCTATAAGCAGACATTACTGTCTATATACAAAAAAGTATGTAATTCATTTCCGAAGCTCTAAGATTAGCAGAAGAATTTAGTAAAGTTATAGGATGCAAGATTGTTTTAGTTAGGGGCTTCTATTGCTGTGAACAGACACTATGACCATAGCTATTCTTACAAAACAAAATCATTTTAATTGTTACTGGCTTACAGTTCAGAGGTTTAGTCCACTATCATCAAGGTGGGAAGCACGGCGCACGCAGGCAGACTCAGTGCTGGAGAAGGAGTCAGTCTTACATCTGGACCAGCAGGCCAGCAGGCAACAGGAAGAGAGAGGACACTGGGCTAAGCTTGAGCATTTGAAACCTCAAAGCCCACCTCCAGTGACACACTTCCTCCAAGATCACACCTGCTCCAAAGGCCATGCGTCCTAATAGTGCCACTCCCTATGAGCCTATGGGGACCATTTTCACTCAGTCACCACAAAGACCAACCACCACTGACTGCTGTCGTGGGCCCTAAAAACAAGGAATTAGATTTTAAAGAAAGAAAGTTAGGTATTGTTTTGATAGCATTAAAATATGTAATAATAAAGTACAAATCCAGCAAAATATGTATAGGATGTATAAGCAAAGAACTACAAAATACTGATAAACTAAGCCACAGATGAACGCATGAATTCAGYCCTGGACTGAGGTCTCAAAGGATGGTCCATTTTTATTTTCCTGACAAAGTATTTATTGTATAAGAAATTTCAAGTTGAGAAACCAAATGAAAATTTCTCCCGAGTTCCAGTGTCATAGAGTTAACCATGTTAAATATTCTTTTAAAAAGTACTCTTTCTGAAGATTAAAGTGTGATTTTCCTCAGTTAGAAATTATCTTTACATTTATACTTTTTTCTCAAATATTTTCAGATACAGTTAATTAAAATATTTCATAGATTAAATGTTTTATTTATAAACTCATCAAAAGTATAGTATCAGAACTGGCCACAAACTTTTAGAAATTAAAACAGATATACAATAAAAATATTTATAACTAAAGGGAAAATATAACTTCTGAAAAACGATCTTGAACTGTATTTCAGGGTTAGAGTTACATATGCTACTCAGTTATCATTGGAAAAAGCAAATTATATTTCCAGTTTATAAGGTAAAAAATTAACCTATGAAATTATTTTGTAACATAAAATTTTATTTAAATCACCAGCTTCAGCAGTTTTCAAAATTAGTATCTTATGTGAACACTTGTATTAACTGTACAAATGTGAAAAAAACTGTTACCATGGAAACAGAATCTTCATAAATTCTAACATATGTAATTTTTCATAAAAAATAATGTAATCTATTTTCTCTCCAGACAGGGTTTCTCTGTGTAGCCCTAACTATGCTGGAACTCACCTTGTAGATCACACTGGCCTTAAACTCAGAGGTCTTCCTGCCTATGCTTCCTGAATGCTGGGATTAAAGGAGTGTGCCATGACACTCTTAATCCAATTCTTAATCTAGTGTTTATTACTATTATTATTGCATTACTTGTTAAAAACCAGAGGACTTTAAAATTACTTTGTGAAAACTTTAGTATCATACAAGTACTAAACTCATTTGTGAATTTAATAAAGCAAAATCATTAGACTAAGTATTGTATTTTAAAAACTGCTATTTGTGGTTTCTCATGTGTCTTTAATCATAACTCAGTTACGCAGGGAATGAAGAGAAATGTCCAGACTTGAGTTTTTTTCTACAAACTACTGACACAGATCTAGTTCCTCAAAACAACCTTTCTGTTACTTAGAAAAGTCATCTCATTTAGAGTCACAGAAATATTTTTCACCAACAGCTATACTGTTGCTTAAATTTCAGAATTTGTATAGCTAATAAGTAGAGAGTAAACTTAGATCAAACAGTGTTAAAAATCATAGACTTTCATAATTGTCCAAAAAGACAGGTCCACTAGCTCAAAAAGTAGGCTCCCTGTCTATAACAGACTGATACAACATACTCATACTTTGGGAAATCAATAGGTTTCTCTTTGCCTTTATTTCTTCTAATTGATCAAGATATTTTAACAATAAACCTAAGCAAACACTTAACTAACAAAAAGAACACTATACAGATTATATTAATAATTTCCATATTCCAATCATAATTCTCAACTAAATGATGGTAAGATGTTCCCCCTGACTATAGTTTTTAGATTTTTGTATCATCTGTCTTTAACATATCTGTCATTCTAGTAAGATCCTTCTCTATAATTTTGAAAATGCATGAGTAATAAGTAGCCGAACATTTTCATTTTTACCATTACCAAAACCTTAGGACACAAAGCTAAGCAGGATTTTTTTCAAAACTCACAACAAAATGTCCATATTACTTTCAAAACTTCAACACTAGCCATAAAAGATTTTAAAAAGTGCATATTACTTTTCAAAATTATAAAAAAAAATAATTCTAGTGAAAAATTTTTAAAAATCTAGGATACGACATTTTGAAAACTCAACATTATTCCTAATACTGGAAATAAGTAATGATTAATACTCTAATAATACAGCCATCAGCACCATGTTCCTTTTTGGCTCAATGGGTAATTAGTCTTCTAAAAATGTGAATTTGGTTCTGGCTCATTGATTCCCAATGCCAAACATTAAGAAAATAGTCTAATGTCTGAGTTCCTGCCCCAGAATCCAAGTGGTGAAAAGAAAAAACCAATTCCTGCAAGACAGCCTCTGCCCATGACATGTGCACCAGGGCAGATGCACACACACACACACACACACACACACACACACACAGAGAAATGTAATTTAAAACATAATCTCGCTACTACATATATTCCTGCCAGAAAAGGTATGCACCTCACTATCAAGAGTAGAAATGCATTTAAAATAACAATTTAATTTTAAATTAATATATTTTATTTTTACATCATTCTTTTGTAATTTTAAACAATCATCTTAAATAGTTTAGCTTTATAGCCTATGAGAATACATACATTTTTCTTTACCACATATATTTGCCAACAGCATTAGCAATCACCATATATAATATTTAAGAAAGATCAAATATTAATAGCAAATGGTCAGTATACACATGTACATAAAAATATCAGCACAGGTGTGGACTGAGATTACCAAGTCCACAAGTGAAAAAAATTACGCATATTTATGCTCTACCATTATGCAAGCAATGGAATGTTTACAAATGTTTTGTGATATAATCACCTTCAGTCTATGTGATCAGTAACATGAACAAATGAAATGAAGGAATATCTGAGTGAATGAACATTGAAATCAGTAAATAACAGTAAGATGATTGCAATTTAAAATACAAAGAAATGGCTTGGATACAAACAAACTAGTTGAAATCAAACCTGGTTCACTGTAAAGATGCAGGGCTTTCTATCTGTAGAACAAAGAAGCTCAACCCAAAGCACACACAGCTACTAACATAGTCCAGTTACCCAGACTTAAAAATATATTGTTTTCACGATGTAACCTCCCCGACACACATACACAAAACAAAAACAGAAACCCAGTAAAAAAGAAAAAACTATTTTCTTAATGTTTGGCTTTGGGAATCAATGAGCCAAAACCAAATACACATTTTTAAGAGACTAATTTACTCATATTCTATTTAAGAGCAATAAACAACCAGTTTAAAAACTTCGGCTTTTAAAACAGCATCCTTATATAAAGCCACTGGGGGGGACATCCCTGCCATACATATGAAGCAGTTTAAGCCAATACAACTGGCCAATCAAAATTAGTGAATGCACTGCATCTCTCTGCAGTGGGGAGAAGCGACAAGGTAGGCTGTCACTCTGCAAAAGCTGCTCGGAGCAGGCTCCCCTCTCCAGAGCAGAGCCCTTCCTTTTCAGAAAGCCTGGATCCAAATGCTGTCTCTGGAGACAAGAAGCCTTCAGTATGCTAAATTACTTTCATTACGCATTTTCAGATGCTTATTGACTCCCAGTGGGAAGAGTGAGAGGCTGCTGCAGCAGACGAGAACTACACATTCTATACCTTAGCAGGGCTGCTGGAACAATGGCATGGTACAGAYACATTCCCATTAAGGTCGTTTGGAAGAGATTTTTATAACCCTCTTCTCTGAGCCCTGTACTTTCAAATCAACAGAATGAATCAATCAAAACTGGAAATGCTTCAACTACATCAGGAACTCATCAAATCTTCAGCAGAGGTAAGATGTGTTCCTTATTACGGTATTTAGGTGCTTTTGAAACAGCACGGTGGGGTAAAATTACTTTGGAATTTTTAGCCTAAATTTTTAAGACTTTGATTGTTTTCCTCTACTTACTGGTAAATATGTAATTTTTAAGTTGATTTCTTTTAAGACATGATGTATTTTAAAGGTAATTTTTAGGGTGCACTGTTTAAAAAACACTGTTCTGTTTTCTATAATGAACTCTAAAAGCATCAGCTCTTAAGTCTCTTCRGATATACCAAATATTCTTAATGTCATTAATATAGCATTTCTCAAGTGCTAAAAGAACATTTATATTTCTTATAAGAAGCCAGTTTAGTCTTTAGCTGTTTTGTGTTAAGATTATAATTGGGCATTCTTATTGAAAATTATTTAATATGCAGCTAAGATTTTTTTACTATCATTTACATTTCATCCTTGTGAGCAATTCATCAAAAGAAATTTATAGTGTCTTATCACGGAATCTGTTTTAATGAGTTAAAGTTCAAACTATGTGCTAATAATTAAGCAAGCTGCAATATTTCCCAGCATGCGGGAAACGTTCAGTGTATTACCAAGGGGGAAATGGCGGTATGTTTATTGGATACTAACTGTTCATAATCTCTGAACATTCAAAATCGTTTCTAAGAGAGAAGAGAAATATTTTAAAATTACAGTCTTTCTCATGGTTATATTTCAATGCTAATTCTGCTGCTCAATAAGGTAACATAATGCCACTTATATTTTTAAAAAGAGATTTTATTTGAAGAAGCTTCATTTTATGACTATAGCTATGCCTATAGCAATACAGTTTGTTTAATTTTGAGAACAAATGCTACATGGCTTATTTTTTTTTAACCAAAGTAACTTGTGATTAATTCAAAAGTATTAGGATACCTATTCCTTAATCATTTTTTGCCTTTTTCACAAGGGCCCACAACTAATTCAGTGTACACAACTGACAATTTGAAGAATGCAACTGACTGAGAGGCTCCCTAGCTCTCTGAACCACAAACTACTAGATATTCTTGTAACACATGATTTTAAGACACTAAGGAGTTAAAGCTTCAGATTAGCTGTGCTGAAACGGAACAAGCTGACAGCATCCCAAGACGATGCTACATAGAATAATCACGGAAAGACAAAATAGACCTGTGAAAGCCTGAAGACCAACTGGTGAGCGTTTTCAAAGGAAGATCTCACACTTTAATACAGSAGAATTATGGACACTATTGATTCTGCAAGAAGCAGTGAAGCAAAAACTTCAAAAAGGAGAATGTCATGACGTACCAGCAAGCCAAATGAAGCTTTAGCAAATGTTTTCTGCACTATTTAGATATTCCTATCAATTGGTATGACTAATAGAGTTTTCCATTCGAGCCTTATGACCAATTATGCATCCTCTTCTAATGAGAACAAACCGAATTAAATAGCAGATGGTTTTTATCAAAAGAGCATGTACTGGATTTATAATATAAAGCAAATTATGTGATCAAGAAATCATTTCAAAACAATGAGACCTGCTGCAGAAAGAGCCTGAAAACAAATGGATATCTAAATGCATTTTAGAAGCTAGAAATGTTATGTTTCCTTTTCTATTTTCACATATTCCGGAAAATAAAGAGACATAATCTTGCATTTCTTCAAAAAGAAAATGCAATTTCTGTCATTTGATGAAGTTTCATTTGCCTGAAATTATGTGCTGTTCTTTAGAAATCCATTAGGCAACTAAACCTTACAATTCATACAACTCAAGTACTCAAATAGCAAATGAATGAATTCCTACAAAACATGAAATAAAACACAGCTACTCCACTGTTACCAGGAAAACAAACTCATGTCAAAACTGTCAATGACATCATGTATCAATTTGTGGAAAACTACCAGGGTGAGCCAAAAGGCCCATAAAGCAACAGCGAACAGGTAGGTCAGGAGATGCATGGAGCCCCACGGAAGAAAATAGGTGTTTTCTMTCATTGCTGTTGTACTTGACAAGTGTGTTTTATTTAATTATAAATGTGATGTGACAAAATAAAGACCCGATGTTCAGTCTGCCAGTTCAGAAAATTTAGTTCTCTTAAAATTGCCCATTTTCATGGGATTTCAGTAAGCTGAGCCATTTAATATGATTAACATGTGCCTGGTAATATCCATTCCAACCAAAATGAAATTATTGTCATGTTTCTGAACTATTAATAATATGCATAAGGTTGTCAAAGGTAACATCAATTTAAATGTCATTGTGAATTTTGAAAACCATTAATTTTTATTCTTCGAAATGAAGTATTTTGCTGCTCAAATGCTATACCTGAAATGTGAAATATACTTGGATGTATGAATTCATATGTTAAGCTGAATAACCTCACTGCAGACATCTTAGGCCAGAAAATCCGGTATCATTTTTATAAATGACTCTAAACTCCTACAATACATGTTTGCATGAATTAGTCAAAATTATTTCAGAAATTTTCTTCAAAATTATTCACTGGCTGATGTGAGCAAAATATTTCACAAGTAATATGTAACTTAAAAGCTTCCTCAAAAAAGGACTTCAGAATAGTTTTGCTGAATTTCATTTTTCTACCCCACAAAATATTTAAGCAAAAGAAATGAATACAGTCTTTAAAAACACTTCAAAAGCATCTACTTAACACATATGAAATATCGATTTCCTCTTTCTACAATATACAAGAGGGTGTGGTCACAAAATAAATCAGCCATAGGACTACTCTTTACTAAGCTTGTGGCTTTTTACTTTAGCACAATGTCTTTTTTCCCTCAAATTTCTCTAAGTCTATTGTGAAATATAGTGGGCATATTTACCATGACAAACAAAATGCCCATCATTTGCTTCTTTCTTTGGAAATCACCCCAAAGTCCACACTGCTGACATCTTAGAGAATCAGCTAGAGTCACTAGAACAGTGGTAAGATGGTGAGAATGAATTAGTGCTATGTGGCATTTATCCTTTCAAATGAACACTTGTCCCTTCATTTAAAATCTCACAGGGATAATTACACCTACACTAATCATGCTAGAGCACATTAGGATAGCATTTACATTCTATCCACTCACAACACTGTTTTAAATGAAATCTTAAAGCATTGGACCAGAATTAGGTTTGTACTCTGAGAAATCATCTCATTTAGAAGCACTTTCTCTGAAACATGAACACTCAGTTATTCCCAATGAAGTAAGCCCTTATTATACAGATAGCAATCTGCACTACAAAGGAACAATCCCCATATGGTGATTTCTTCAAAAATAGAACAATTTCCCTTTACACCAAAAACAAGGTAGCCCCGATGTCCCCCAATTCTACATTTTGCATCAGTAATTTACAAAATAAAAAAAATTAAACTAAGAACATGATAAACAGATATTTTGTTGTTTACAAAGAATATCATGTCTTATATATCACGTAAACTGCCAAACATCAAATATTCTATTTGATTTTCTAGGCAAAACACCAACTGCTCCAAAAGAATGTGTTTTTCTCCTGTTCTGGAAATCAACATGCAGTCTGAATCAAACGTCACCGTGCGAGATGACATTGATGACATCGACACCAATATGTACCAACCACTGTCATACCCATTAAGCTTTCAAGTATCTCTCACTGGATTTCTCATGTTAGAGATTGTGCTGGGACTCGGCAGCAACCTTACCGTCTTGGTACTTTACTGCATGAAATCCAACTTAATCAACTCTGTCAGTAACATTATTACAATGAATCTCCATGTACTTGATGTAATAATCTGTGTGGGATGTATTCCTCTAACGATAGTGATCCTTCTGCTCTCACTGGAGAGTAACACTGCTCTCATCTGCTGTTTCCATGAAGCTTGTGTTTCCTTTGCAAGTGTTTCGACAGCAATCAACGTTTTTGCTATTACTCTGGACAGATACGACATCTCTGTAAAACCTGCAAACAGAATTCTGACAATGGGCAGAGCTGTGATGCTAATGACATCCATTTGGATTTTTTCTTTCTTCTCATTCCTGATTCCCTTCATTGAAGTAAATTTTTTCAGTCTCCAAAGTGGAAATCCATGGGAAAACAAGACCCTGCTGTGTGTCAGCACAAGTGAGTACTATACTGAGCTCGGGATGTACTACCACCTTCTGGTTCAGATCCCCATCTTCTTCTTCACAGTTATAGTCATGTTGATCACATACACCAAGATACTCCAGGCTCTTAATATCCGCATAGGCACTAGATTCTCAACAGGACAGAAGAAGAAAGCCCGAAAGAAAAAGACAATCTCTCTAGCCACACACGAGACCACAGACATGTCACAAAGCAGTGCTGGGAGGAATGTCGTATTTGGCGTGAGAACTTCAGTTTCTGTAATAATCGCCCTCCGGCGAGCCGTGAAACGCCACCGGGAACGAAGAGAAAGGCAAAAAAGAGTCTTCAAAATGTCATTATTGATTATTTCTACATTTCTTCTCTGTTGGACACCAATTTCTGTTTTAAATACCACCATTTTATGTTTAGGCCCAAGTGACCTTTTAGTAAAATTAAGATTGTGTTTTCTAGTCATGGCTTACGGAACAACTATATTCCACCCTCTCTTGTATGCATTCACCAGACAAAAATTTCAAAAAGTCTTAAAAAGTAAGATGAAAAAGCGAGTTGTTTCCATAGTTGAAGCTGATCCCATGCCTAATAACGCTGTAATACACAACTCATGGATAGATCCCAAAAGAAACAAAAAGGTTACCTATGAAGACAGTGAGATAAGAGAGAAATGTTTAGTACCTCAGGTTGTCACAGACTAGAGAAATGTCTCAGCGCCACCAAATACATTCAGAAGAATTTTAAATTTAAATTGTAAAAACGAAATTACTGCCAAATGTAAGAGAAAAAATTCTAGATATTGGTTATGTTGTAAATTTTCAATGTGAATGTCAATTAGATTAGGTTATATATACTCAATTTCTTTATTATTTAATGTATTTGTTGCATGGCAGTTTGTTAAAAAGTAATATCATGTGTATATTTTGTCAATATTATGTCCATCAGAAGATATCCATGTAAGTCATATTTTCTAAAGAATAAATACATAGCCTTAAAACAGTGTATAACTTTAAAATGTAACTGACACAGGAATCTACGTTTTTAAAAACAATGTATGAAGTCTATTATTTCTAAGCCACAAACTACAGATATATTTATATGATGACGAGTTGCATAAAGTATTTAACACAAAAAAATTATAGGCTCAAAAAAAATCAAAGCAAGATTTTCTGTACCACTATGCTATGTTCTGATATGACCAACTTGTTATACTATTTTACCAACAAAATAATGAACTATATATAAACCTTATTTCTTTAGAATGTAGAAAATATAGACTATATTAGTACTTCAAAACCATGAGACAACAAATAAATAAACCCTGTATATGTACACCAAAATAAGGAAACTTAAAATTCAAGTTTACTATAAAAAGAAAAGAGACTGAATTCTCTTACAAGCGTAACATGCCTACTATACAAAAGAACCGACAACAAAGGGAGGGAAGAAAGCCACAGTCACACCAGCCTTAGTCCTCCTTCCTGATTTGGCCTGATTCTACACCAAATGTCCTAGGCTAAAAGAAAATACCGGTCTTAAAAAGCTGCAATAAAGTAATTTTTTACTTAATCTACTATTTTGTATACAAGAGGTTAACCACACAAATAGGAAGACTGAGCAGAAGATGAGGACCATTTCTGTCACTGAAGAAAAACCTAACACAGCCAGATGTTTCTAATTTTGGATACATAGCAACTTATGTGAGGCAGAATTTATACAACGTTCCTTCCCAGCCTTCAAAATACAGCAGCTGTTTCCAGTTTCCAGGAGATTAAACCAATAATAAATTGTGTTACATTTCTGTTCCACCGCCATGTAACTTACACAGTTTTCTCTTAAATCCTCAATTCTTGTTAGAAAATGATTATTCATTGTAATTATAGATTGTAATTATAGATTGCTATTTTCATAGCAAAAAAGAATTTCTTACTTGTTATAATAATCTGGCAAAGCATAGTAATACCAAAACTTAGCAAGAACTTATTTAAAATAGGTAAGTACCTGCTATATGTAACTGGATAGCTTGACAATAATTATTATATATTTTAAATACTATATTCACTAAATGAGGTAACATACTTTTAAAGTGTAAAAGGTCATGTTAAACAACTCAATATATATATATATATATATATCACTTTTTACACAAGGGTGAGATTTATCTAATCAACTTTACTGACTAGCCTGGTCCCTGGGGAAATGAGTGTGATACAGGAGCTTGATATCACTAAGGTTTCTGGAAATTTAAACTGATTTATTTCTGATTACTATACTAGAATGTCAAAACTTGGCAAAGGCCCACCTTCCTTCTGCTTTATGAAATTTAAAAAAATGCTGCAGTTTGATAAATTGTAGCTTAATCAAATAAAATTTATTTTTGAAACCTAAAATTAAGACTTAATGGTGTTAAAATTTTTTTCACTCAATAAATACATTTGGCCTACAATATATCCTAATATCTTAATTACAACTTTTAATGCATTTTGTACTTGGACTTCCAAGCATAAGTTAAATTCCTAGCACCTAGATTTATAAAATCTTACTTTTAAAAACTAGACTGCTTGTAGAGTTAATGTTATGAAAACCCTTCTCTGTGCTTTTGGTATTTTTAAATCATGAGGTTKATAAACAGTCTTAAAGACTTTAGTATAGAAGCTAATTTCTGCCCTGTTAGCATAATAGTTTTCAAGCATTCTGACCTTCTGAATTAGGGGGAAAAAATAGCAAACATTGTAACTTCGCCCTGTAAGATGCTATTTGTTTGCTGGACATCAGAGTTATATACAAACAAAATCTGTACCTGTCCACACCTCACCCAAAACCTCGAGTAGCTTCTAATGTGTTAAATAGTATATAAATGTGAGAAGCAGTGCAGCAGAGAATACATAATCGTCGGCAACTGCTGGCCTTAGTGAATGACAGCTTAGCTGACCTCAAGTTTTCACTGATTTAGACTCTATTGAAAAGACAAAGCATTGCTTTCCTTGGGATGCCTTTTGCTTTGATGGCTTTTTTTTCCTTTTGTTCATTAGTAATTATACCCCCAAGAGCATTCTTGCTAATTTTTCCTTTTATAATGAAAACTCTTATTGCAAGTACAATAGAGGCAGGAAGAAAYTTGGTATGGACTGTTTCTTACAATTCTACTTTTATATCCATGTGCTTCCAATCTGTGCTTTCAGACATAGATGCTAACATCTACAGTTAGCTGAGTCAGCTACTCCAAGCATGAGTTCCATAAAGTTCAGAAATTTGTATCATCTTTTTTGTTTTGTTTGCCAAACTAGGAAATTTATTACTCCACGAAAAAGATGTTCAAACGTATTGTGCAGTCTAACTCTTCACAATTATTCTTTTTAAAAGGCTGTATTCTGTATTTCACAATGTTAGTCATATTCACATAAGTGATCAGATTTTTATTACTCAAAAATAAAAATAAATACTACAATAAAACCTCATTTCTCCAGATTTAAAACTTCGACTTCTCCAGCCAGTCAGGTAAGGCCGGCGACCAGGTAGGAGAGAAAGAATTCCACACGGTTGCCTTTTAACCTCCAAAAGTACAGGTTGGGACTAGAGCATGTGTGCATACACATACCCTAAATAAAAAGTAGTTTTAAAATCATACTCAAAAATAAAAATAATATTTAAGAAAATAGTTATTAGGATTTTATTACACACAGTAATTTTGAGGCTATATTTCAAGATCAACAACATTTTTTAACTTTTACATTTTATGGTTATATATTTAGGTTGTAGAATTCAATTGGCCTGTAAATTTTTGCCATACACAAGTATTGTGGCAGAGATGTTGAATTACAAAAAAAAAAAAAAAAAAAGGTCATGAGCCACAGGAAGGTGAGAATCCAGAATCAAGGCATACCTCAAGCATCGCTTCTCAGAGCTCTGGGGGACGGAGTACTGCAGACTGCTGCAACATTTCAGAAGAACTTACATATTTAATGACAATGTAAAAATGGGTCTAATGCTAATTATGAGTTTCATCTATTTTGTATACACATACCCTAAAGGTAATTTATGGAATATTTTAATGTGCCTGCATTTGAACTGAAACCATCACATTAGGCCAAGCGTAGAATATTCCCCCTGTGTCCTGTCCAAAAAGTTTCAAATTGTATAATATTTTAGATTTTCAGATTACTGACATTTGAGATATCTTTAAAAAGTGTGAAAAWACCTGAAAGAGGAGGCAGACTGCATAAACTGATAAAAGACAAGTAATATTTCAAGAGACTAAAGAAAAAAACAATTATATTGAATTTACTAAAACCATAACAGCATACTACTAAGGAAAACTACTACAAC
>BDUI01004705.1:99976-111539 GCA_002335545.1 Apodemus speciosus
CCTGGCTGTCCTGGAACTCACTCTGTAGACCAGGCTGGCCTCGAACTCAGAAATCTGCCTGCCTCTGCCTCCCAAGTGCTGGGATTAAAGGCATGTGCCACCACAGCCCAGCTATGTTTTTCTTTCTCATCTGAAATTCCTCTGTAGACAAGTAACTTCCAAGTATAAGAGGTAATGAGTAAAAACAAGTAGACTTTATTTTTCTATGAAAATATATGGGCATTTAAAGAGTTAAAATTCTTCTTTCTCTACATCCTCACCATCACCTGCTGTCTCCTGAGTTTTTGATTTTAGCATTTTGACTGGTGTGATGTGAAATCTTAGGGTTATTATGATTTGCATTTCCCTGGTGTCTAAGGATTTTGAACATTTCTTTAGGTGCTCCTCTGCCATTCGATATTCCTCAGGTGAAAATTATTTGTTTAGCTCTTTACCCCATTTTTAATAGGGTTATTTGGCTCTCTGGAGTCTAACTTGTTGAGTTCTTGTATATCTTGGATATTATCCCTCTGTCGGATATAGGGTTGGTAACTGCTGGTGGGATTGGAAGCTTGTACAACCACTCTGAAAATTGGTCTGGCAGTTTATCAGAAAACTGGGCATGATACTGCTGGAGGACCCAGTTATACCACTCCCGAGCATATACCCAGAGGATTCCCTAGCATGTAATAAAGACACATGCTCCACTAGGTTCATACCAGCCCTATTTATAATAGCCAGAAGCTTGAAAGAACCCAGATGTCCCTCAACAGAGGAATGGATACAGAAAGAAAATGTGGTATATTTACACTATGGAATACCACTCAGCTATTAAAAACAATGAATTTATGAAATTCTTAGGCAAAAGGGTGGAAATGGAAAATATCATCCTAAGTGAGGTAACTCAACCACAAAAGAACACACATGGTATGCACTCACTGATAAGTGGATATTAGAAAAATTCACATATCAAATGATGCCCAAGAAGAAGGAAGGAGAGTTGCCTGGTCAGGGAAAGGCTCATTGCAGCACTGTAGGCGAATAGCAGGACAGGGAAACAGGAAGAGGTTGACTGGGTAACAGGGTAAGGGAACAGGGCTTATGAGACTTTCGGGGAGGGGCGTCCAGGATAGGGAAATAATTTGAAATGTAAATAAATAATATATCTAATAAAAAAGAAAGAAAAATATAAAAAAATGTTAAAATTGTAGATATTTTTGACAAAAGTAAATAAGCTTATGATTTATATCTGTATTTTCACAAATACTACTTAGCATCAAAAGTGTTAAAGTTTGGCCACTCTATGTTAAAATTTTGCTTGTTATTATGATATGCATTTTTGAAATGGAAAATTATTTCTTCATTTACTTCATTCTTCATTACTTCATTATTTACATTCTTATGAATTATCTGACAATTTTTGTGTACATTTTTCTATAGCAGCATTCTTTTCTTACTAATGTATATTGTGCTGAAATAATTTGTGCCTAAATTATCATGTATGCTTTTAAATTTTTTATTTTTGTCATTTAGAATAAACATTTTAAATATAATGAGTGCTTACTTATTTATTATCATATCACTTCAACTACTTTTGCTTTAATATCAAAGACTTCTTTGTGCAAAACAGGTGATAGTTGTTCATTTATGAATGTCCATCCTAAAGTATAAAAGTCACATTTTCAGGAAATAAAAGAATCTTCTTGTAAAAATTTTAGTTGTTAATTAAAATGTAAAAAAATCATAAATACTAGCAGTAAAACATATAATATGTTGTACAGTAATATACAATATAATGTTTAAATCAGGTTAAACATATTTTGTCTCATTTACAATGCATGGTGACAATTTATGTCCCACATATTAACATGTTTATATTTGATTTTGAAGGTTTGTGTGAGGATACTGCCAATTTGCTTTCTGAAAAGTTTTATGAGATGTTTCAAATTTGCTGTGGGAGCTAAAGAAATGGTTCAGTGGGTAGGAGCAATTGCATGGCACACAGGTGTCTATACCCTTTTCAGGCATATGTAGTCATAAACATGTGCATATCCACTCAGAGACACAGAGATATGCATAAATAAAAGAAACTTAAAAGAAAATAAAATCGTTTTTGAAAGAAAAATATTCATTTCTTCATAAACTGAGTTCTCACTTTATTATATTGTAATTTTCAATTTTGTTCAGGCACCGGCATAGCACTTGGAATAAAGTAAATACTCAGCAAGCATACTGTTGAGTAACTGGAGAAACTTTGTAAAATAATCCTACAAAACCTGTTGCTATCTTAAGAGATATACCAATGCATTTAAGGATCAATATAGAAAGAATTTAAGATATAAAATATAAATATWACATATGCAACATAAAATGTTATGTAGAAATTCCTAAATAAAACTATGTATTTTAATATATTTGTATTTTTAAATTGTCCTTTTTTAAAGATCTTATGCTGACTTCATATGATTGCTTTTTAAATCTCTTGCTATATAATAAATACTTGGGGATTATAACAGTTTGTAAGTCCTATGTTTTTTTACAGAACTGATTGTAGAACTCTGGTCATAAATTATCTCAATATCTATCAGATTCAGCTTAACCTTATGAAGGATTTTCAAATTAAACACGAATTTCTTTAAAAAGTTTTAATTTTATAGACTAGTTTAAATTTTTGAAAAATATCACATCTTCATAAGAGATTTACTGTGGAATTCTCTAATTTTTGTTATATTTTATATGACATATTGCAACTTAATTTAAGAGAGCTTCATAAGTACAGTAGAGTTATACAAAAGAATTTCTCATCTCAGACCCTTATTTTGAAGTCTCCATAGAAATTCACAAAACAATTACAAACAACACTAGACAGAATTCACCACCACTGTGTGTTTCTAGGAAAGCATTTTTAAAGAACAGAGATTTCAAACTACTTTTCTGGCCACAGATTTTGTTATAATAATAGCCTCAGAAAACCATAAAAGCAATATGGACCCAAGTATTTAGAATGCTTTAAGGGATGAATTGGCATTGTGAGTAGTCTTTCCAGGAGGAAGGAATGTAAAAACATTGTTTTAAGTAGAATATAATTTTTATTAGATATTTTATTTATTTAAATTTCAAATGTTATCCCCTTTCCTGGTTTACCCTCTACAAAACCCTTATCCACTTCCCCCCACCCGCTTCTATGAAGGTGCTCCTCCACCACTCACCCACTCCCTATTCACTGCCCTGGCATTCCCCTATAATGGGACATATAAATTTACTCACATGCATCAGTCAGTAATGACACAAGAATAATATTTTAGTCCATAGTTTTGAATAAAGATAGTTTAATAGCAGTATGATGTAAGAATCAAGAAAAGGCCTGAGTGAATATTTGTTGTTGACATAACCATGCCAAGGACTTCAATACCTCACACCCATGAGAGTGGCAGAGCCTTCCCTGAATGAGGCTCAAAGGGATAGCAAAGCCTTCCTCAGGAATTAGTAAAGACATTGGTAGTCATGTGAAATAGGTCGACTGTTGATGTCTCCTCTACCTCCCAGGATATTTGGGCATTTACCTGCTAAAGATGGCTTCCTTAGTTTGTTCCTACTGAGATTAACTAAGCCTACCTCCTTGTTCAGCTGCATAAAACAACCCTTCCTCCTTTTTTATCTCTACCTAATAACCTTGCTTCCTCTTTAGGTGTAGACAATAGCCCCACCTTCCTGTCTTACTATGCATAATAAGCATGCTAAATTTCTGGGGTGCTTAGGCTTTTCCATTAGAGCACCCAGCCTAACCAATTCCAGCTTTGCCATGTGTCTGTGAGTTTGTCAGTCCTTTCTTTCCTCTCTTATTCCCTGCTAGGTTAGTCCCTGAAGACAAGCAGTGTATGGCAAGTGGTACCTGAACAGAGACAGAGACTATGGACAATGACTTCAGAGAACTCACATCAGTCAGATGAGGGAACACTCATATGAACAGCATGCTTATATGGGTAAAGAAAGAGAAGGAAAGAAAGAAATAGCAACAAAGAAAAAAAGGAATAGAGGGAGACATTTTAATTTGTCTGATGTAAAACATTGGGAAACATTGAATCTAAACATAGTTAAGTATAAATACTTAGAAAAATATTTTGGGGACCAGTACAATCGAGAAAGGTAGTTAAATGTTAGTGCTTAGGGTAAGATTTGCAAGAAACTGGCAGCCAGGTAGAATATGGTAGCTTCATTGGCTCTTTGGCTGTGATCAGTAGGTATTCCTTTGGACTTTAGGTAAATGGCCTTCCTGGACTCTCTCTTGTCTCTCCCCATGCCTGATCCTTCCCCACTACTCCCCTGTGTGATGAATTGATTACTCAAAAAATGTTTAAAATATGAAGGGGGAAAGGGGTAAATTTATAACTGAGGTACCATACCACATTCTTGTTTTTACTGTCAGTTTAACTGTTTTCATGTTACATTTGATGAAAAACAATGTAGTATATACGTAATGGACCCTATTGGTGGAGTTCTGACTAGTCACTGGGCTGTAGGACTCAGTCTACTGTGTGGGTACTTGATTGATTGTTGGTGAGATGGATCTTTCTAATGTTCCACACAAGTATCTAGACCCACAGGAGCCCACAACCATGCAGAGGTGATCTTAGCACTACAGAGGCTGTGGCCTGTTGAGGGAGGAAGGAGGAACACATTAACAGAGAAGACAAGTAGCCAAAGGGAAAACTCTTGGTGGGTTTAAATGCTTCCTAGTTTTCTGGATATCCCAGGAGCTATATTTCTAATATTTCTGGTAACTGTATCCACTCAAGTAAGTCTGATCAGGAGAGAACCCTACTAGACCTATACATTTCCAGCCAGGACCTTTATCATATCTTCTCGTTCCTGATTATACTAATGAGTCCCTTCATTTGGGAGAATGCTGCTCTCATCACTTGGAGTCCTAATGGGCTCTTTTCACCTCCTATGTGTGGGGTAGAGCCCTGTGATTTAGACAGGATGTAATGTGACACATAGACTACCAACATATGTGTGTATAGCAGCTCCTCATTTTGAGAGCAAATATAATTGGGAATTAATAGGGACCAAACTCCTGCGTGTTGAACATCCAATAATGATAGCATGAATGTGGGCCAATTATATCAGCACATGTTAGGAAAATGAAAGTGTTCAGATTGGTTTCTTCTGATAATATTGAAAAAAAAAACCCAAAACCCATAGAGAACAACAGCAGCAACAACAACAACAACAACAACAACAACAACAACAACAACAACAACAACAACAACTGAGGAGCTTTGAGGATTCAATCCCTTTCATTTTTATTGGACTGAGTGGGTGCTATATTCTTTCTTATACTCAGACTTATCAGACTCTGTTTTCAAACACTATAAAGAACCAGCTCTGGAGTAAGCCTGACAATCCATTCAGAACATCTAAAAAATAAAAATGGGGAAAAAGAAGGGAGAAGGGAAATTCTGAGTGAATGTGTCTAGTTGAAGTTGGCACACCAAGAACCCTACTTCTTCAGCCTATGGGAGTGGGAAAGCCTTGTGGATGAGTCTTAGAGGGATGATTAAGATTTCTTCTGGTCCTAGTGCAAATGTTGATAGTAAGATAGAAAATGTCCATTGCAGGTTTCTCCCTCCAGACATTTAGATTTTTATGGTCTGAATATTTCTCCTCTACAGATATTGCTCCTAAGAAAATTAGGTAAACATGGCTCCTTGTTTATCTCTATGTAATAAACTCATATCCTTGTTCAGATATATTCAAAAACCCTTACTCCTTATTCAATGATATATAATAAATACAATGCACTTCTGCATTCCTACAGTTTCTCCATCAGAGAGGCCAGTATGCCTGATTTCAGCTTTTCTATGTGTCTGAGTCTATCTGTCCTTTCTTTATTCCCTCATATCCCCAAGTTAGGCCAGTCCCTGGAGCGGTGCAGGACAAAGGCAGAATGACATAGAGGGATTAGTAGATTTAGGGATAATATCATGACAAAGAGATGTTGATATATATAATAATTAGTAGCATTTGGAAGTTGTTAGCCAATACAAGCTTCATCAAGACCCAGTGGAGTTCTCTAAACAAAGGAATCATGGAGATTGTCTGGAGGTAGGACTGCTGTTAGTGCTATAAATCATTACTGGGTTACACAAAATAGAGAAATGCCTCTCACAATTTCCTATTAATGGGACTCTATCTTGTAAAGAGGCCCAATTACCAAGATTCCATAGAAATCTGCCTGTCAGAGAAAATAACACCATCACTAAATGCCTGAAGAAAGAGCCTAGATTGGAAAGAATTCAAAACAAACAAGAATGAATTGCAAGAAATTCTTTAGGATCTTACTTTCTCTTGAACAACAAATGTGAGTAACAAAAGCAAACTACAGAAATACTGTATTTAATAAACAATATCATATTATTACTTCATTTCTCGTTTCTGTAGTGGATTTCTGTCTTCTTATATGTGATTGGACTGCTGAAGACATGATGGAGAGGAAAGGGGGAAAAGATTGATGTTTTGCAAATGATTAATATTTATACCTCTTTGAAATATAAAATGAGGATCAAATCCAAGATCACATGATTTTGTATTTTGATTTCTATTTATTCTCAAGTTAGGAGTGATGCTTTATTCAGGATCTATTCTATAGATGTGAAGTTCTTCGGATGGCTGAGAAGCACCTTAAAAAATGTTCAACTTAAACTGATTTTTAAATAAAAAAGCAAATGTAGAAAATGTATAAGAAAACATATTCATAAGATTTTTATCTCACATCTACTATTTATTGAGCACCACGCAGTGTTAAAAATCTGTCAGTAAAATAAAGAATTAAATGCAGAATTAATTATATATAGAAAAAATCCAAAATGCATTTGTTTTCATCTTTAATGTTTTTTGTATGATATCATTTTATTTGTATCCACAGAGTCTTCTAGAAATAACTGTTTCAAACATCAGACTCCAGATGGATGTATCTAAGCAGCAGCATTCTAAAGATAGAAAGATTTCTGTTAAATCTGTTACGTCAAAAATTGCAGAATAAATTCAATACCTTTGTTTTAACAACTAGGAACATTTACTAAAAAAACATTCTTATCAATAGGTATTAGTATTTTGAATTCTTGAATCTTATTTGAATTATTTTGTGATTATTTTTTGTATCTTTCAGATTCTGAGTTGATAATATATCTCTTAACATTTGTAGTTTTCTGGCCATAGTTATGTCGGTGATTAAAAAAATAAATAAATATATTCCCTCAGTTTGACTTTGACCCCATTAGGTTGTCATTTTCTCTGACAGGGCAAAGAATTTTCAGATGCCAGTTTTTATAACAAAACCCAGTATTCTCTCCTATGTAGTCTAGCATCCTACTTCAAAGCAAACTTTCATTTTGATAGTCTCAGTAGAAGAACACATTCGTCTTTTATTTGTCTCAATACTGAGTCAAGGAAGCTTTCTATACCAGCAGTTTTCCCAAAGAAGGGGAAAAATTCAACATTAAAAACAACCACCTACACAGCCCTCTAAACACGGCTCTCTGAGTTAAAGTATAAAAGATTTGCAATGAGAGAAAATCACATAGAATGTCTATTTCGGTGTAGAGACAAGAAACTAAAGAGGAGACCCAAAATAGGAGGGATGGAAGCATTGTGCCAGTGACTCAGTCAGGGACCTTTAGCAAATCACTTAACCTCCTCTCATTGCCTTTCAAACAAAGCCAGACCAGCACTCATTTTCCAGCACTTTCATCCTTCTTCCCATTTACAATGATTCTCTTGGTTCCTAGGGGCCTCTGGTACTCTCCTCCATCCTTGCTCTATGACTAAACATATTTCCTTTCTTAATATTTTCCCTGGGTAGTTCTTTTTCTCTTCCTGTCTCATCTTGTTCTGCATGCCTGCATGTGAGTCAGAGGGTATCCTTTTAGAATCACAGTTTCTATAAAGCCTTCCTGCAACAAGCTGCAAGCTGCTGCTTACTCTTTATTTCTATACTTATTAAAGTGAACAAAAGTTTCCTTACTTTTCTTTCAGAACTTTTGCTTTGACGTTTATTGAAACTTATCAAGCTTACTAATCAGCTGCTTTAGTATGAGTTTACTCATCAAGATACCCAATATTTCTTTAGAACAAATAGATCCTGCTGTGTCTATTCCCTCTTTCCTTGTTCCTAACCTGGGTCACACACACAGAAATAGATTTCAGAAAATGATGCATTTGTCCTAGACCTAGATGGAAGAGTACTTCACAACTTAGATGACGAAGAGGATGAAAATAGGGCCAGCAAGATGGCTCAGTGGGTAAAGGTTCCTGCTGCTAAACATGGCAAACTGCTATTTATCCTTGGGAACCACTTGGTAGTAGGAGAGAACAAACTCTGTAAGTTGTCCTCTGATCGCTTCTTGGCCTTTTGGCTAAGATCAAGTGTAGTAAGTTGTCCTCTGATCTCCTCACATGTAATGTGGCATGCATGTGCTCAAGCATTCACATACACATGTATACAAATAATGAATATTAGGATTTATTCTGATGAAATAATTGCTTATTTAACTTCAGTAATTATATACATGTGCATATATACCATTGAATATTAATATATGTATTGACTGTTAAAAGTTAGGAATTGGAATTTACTCCATTTATATTAGAGAACACTTATAGGACTGCACTATGAATTTTAGAAATACACTATATTATATATGAATATATGTGTATATGTATATATGAACAAAAATCAATTATATATATATATATATATATATATATATATATATATATATATATATATATATATATATATATATATATATATATATATATATATATATATATATATATATATATATACACACACATAACTGGGATGTCAGAAAGTACCAGAGAGTAAATTTTTGAGATTCTAAGGATGGAAACCAGCACCTACTAAGGCAGCTGCTCTAAACTGACCTACATTCTCTATGACAAGAGCACAAACTTTAATGTGAAAAATTGCCTCTTCTGCCTCTGACCTGCGCTATCGAAGTATGGAAATAAAAACAAACCTGGTGTCAATTTTGATTTCATGCTGTTTCTTGCTAGGTTATAAAATAATCACCACTGAAGGCAGAGGTGAAGGAAGCAACATACAGCTTTTCTCCACATATTTAGCATCATTACATACTCTATTAATTTGACAAGAAATATTAGATGAGCTACATGCACAAGAACTGTACTAGCTTTACAATTTTTGTTGCTATCATCTTGGGCCATAAAGTTCCCAGTAATATGGTCCTCAGAAAAGTCAAATGATTGGCTCAACACTTTATAATTTCTATGACTTATGTGTTGCTTCTTATCTGTGTAAATAGCTTTAAGAACTCTACTGTAAATGTGGACAATTTTGTGGATTTATTTATATATTTATTTTGTGTGTATGTACTTGTGCATGTAGGTAATTGTATACATGTGTATGTGTGCATGTGGAGGTCCATACACATAAAAATATCACACAAACAATTGAAATTAAAGTTCTACAAAAGTATCAGTTAAAACTAAAACCCAGTGCTCAATATATAGTTAAATGGGTTGGCTGTCATCTTCTATTGCTCTCCAAGTAAGCTTTTAAGACAGCACATCCAGTTGAAACTGACACTCGTCAATTTAACTATATAGTCTGGGGAATCCTTCAGTTTTGGCTTCCCAAGTTCTGGGATTAGAGGCATATGCACATGTACCAAGCTTTCATTGTTGGTGTGTTTAGCTTATAAGATAACCATTTTTTCCATTTTTTTTTAGTATTGTTTGTTGTTGAATTTTTAATTGCCATTTGACAATTATATAAATGCATATAATATGTTTTGATTAAACCCAACTCTGTTCCATCCCCTCCAACATCTCTTCTGTTCTTCTCACATCCATTTTCTCCCAACTGGTCTTATTTTTATTATTTTTCAAATCCCATTGGCTCTACTTAGCAGTCAGAATGCGAATAGGTATATGGCTTCCCTGAAGAAAATGAGTTCTTCCTTCCCCATCACTAGCCAATAACTTTTCATTGAGAAGTGGGAATTCATGAAGCTCTTGCACATTCATTTTGGCAGCCATCTTTTATGTATGGAGGCTTTGGATTCTAAACTCAGATCCTTACCCCAGTAAAAGAAGTTCTTTATGTTGAGCTATATATTGAGCACTGGGTTTTACTTTTAACTGATGCTTTTGTGGCATTTTCATTTGAATTGCTTGCAAGGGGTTTATTTATTTTTTTTTATATGTATGGGTATTGTGCGTACAAGCATGTCTGTACACCAAGTACATGCAATACCTGAGGAAGCTARAAGTGGATGTTCGACTACATGGGACTGGAGTTACAGATGGCTGTTTGTTGGCTACTACATGGGTCCTGAGAATTGAATTAATGTCCTTTGGAAGAGTATTCTTTGTCATTCAGCCATCTTTCCATTCCCATAATTTGAAAATGTTTATAGCTTTACAATAGAGTTTTTTTTATTATGTATTGCTTTAAAATCAGTTGAAAGAAGCTACTTGGTCCACTTTTTCTAGCAAAAAATGTATTTGTTTAACTACCTGATAGGACTTTTTATGGTTACATAATTTTTCTTCCTTGGATTATGAACTCAATTATTTTCAGATGATTATAATGTTTAAAATGTTTTACTGTATCATTTTTTGCAATCACTAAAACATATTTGAAAGACACAGGATAAAACATGCATTTTGATATTCTTAGAGAATATTCTAGGGAGAATGTTACTAACATTGATATTTTGTATTTTTTATTCCCCCAGATTGGCACTTTACTGCCCAATTGATTTAGAAGAAAACTAAAAAAATATTGTCTGGTAGGAAAATACATTAAAATGATACAATATGACATATCACTTCATGTAAGATCATTTTTAAAAAAATCTTAGAAATAATAAAAATAAAAATAAGGAAATTAGCAAAGCTAGAAAGAAAAGTAGTTTGAGGACTTTGTGGCTTGAAATACAGTATTGTTTTTTACCTCTCTCTTCCCTTAAGTCCTGGACATAATTACAGAATTAGAATCAGTGAGTACAGACAAAAGTCGAAAATAAAGGAGTCCCTTCTCCAAGTCAAAGGAGTAAAGAAAGGTTCACCTACTAACTTAAAAATACTTTTAGGTAATATTCACCATACCCATAACAAGTATGAACTGAAAGAAAAATTTGTTCTTTAGGATCCCAAAATTTCAGTGGAGCCTAATGGGTGTGTTAAACTTCATGCTTCTTTTTTGCCACATAGAATAACAAAATGGCACTATATTTTCTTCAGTCTTTCTGGAGGAGTGAAGGGAGCTAATATTTTGTTTGTTGCCTAGTAAAATCAGGCAGCACTTGAATTTCCTTTCAATGTGATGTTAGCAGGTTGATGAGATATCTGAGCTTCCATTTCCCACCCATTAAAAACAGGATATGTGACCCACATCCAGAGCCAAGAGAACCCTGTCTCTGCCATCTTGCCTCAGCTCAGAGCTGCAAGCGGTCGCCGACCTGAGAGAACACCAACTCGCTCGGGGTCTGGGKACTCTGGCCCGGGTCCTTGATCCAGGCAGACACCTTGC